>BMAO01007526.1:92500-147500 GCA_019973975.1 Trichonephila clavata | reverse complement strand
ACTCCTCTCTTCCTAGAAGGCGCGCTTTTTCTTAAAAGGCGAGTATTTCGAAAAGCTGCTTTTTTCAGATGCGTGAGTTTAGTTATTGTTATTTTACCCAAATCAAATGATCAAAATAATAAATCATAATATTAACTAATATTATGTCATAAATAATTAGTTAATTAAAAAGATTTTAAATAAAAAAATAAAACTTTGTTTAAGAGTGCAGATACACGAGTATATTTACAAAATATACAAATTATTTTTGTCTCTTGAGATTTCACTCGCTTTTAACGTTTGAAAGCTTGTAACTGGTGCTATTTCGCACTACTAAAATAAAGTAATAATTCTCGTTAAATATTGTATTTTGAATCCCTATCATTCCTTTAAGCGCTGTCATCTATTAGTAAAAGCAGCAACTACTTTAGAATGCGATACACGTTTGAAACAGTTCAAAATCCAGATGGACGTGTACGGTTTGTCAGTAACGTTGATGGATATATTCAGATGAACGCTCCTAGAGAGTTCGTACAGGCCTAAACGTTACACCATATTTAGGAAAGAAAGTTTGTTATCTTTATTATTAAATTTAACGTTAAGTCTAAGAATTAAATTTAAAAATTCGACGAACTGAATGTTACAAATAAAAAGTTAATCCTTACCTCAAATTTAGGATTGTAGGTTAAATTTGTTATCTCAAACTTGTCGAAGAGAATATCAATGTCAATTATAGAGCACCTAAAGTGTATAATGAAATGCAAACTTAGATTCTAATTCATTGTGTTCATTTCTATACCAACATAAGAAAAAAAAATTGCGTAAGTTTTCAAAGACAATAAAAAATAATCAGTGGGTATGCAACAGATTTTCTATTAAAATTACCTAAATTGCTAAATAAAAAAAATTCACTCACTCTGGTCTCCAAACTTTTCTTCCACTACAATCCAACTGTAAAATAAAATAAAATGCTTGTTAAGCTTTTGTCCTTTGTGTTAAATCTATTTTTAAGAAACATTTTTTAGAAAAAGTTTACTCATGATTTTAATCTTGTCCTATGGCAACAGTAGCCTAGTGGTTATGATCACGATCTTGTGGATGACGTGTCGTGGATTCGAGTCTTAGTGCCAATAATAAACCCCCTTGTAGAGGAGCTTATGTACCTTAAATCAGTCTATGCTCAGTGTCCTCTTGTAGGCGTGAATGTTAATTTTGAGAATGGGGAGTACCATCTTAGGTGTCGCCCTTATCACCAATGCATAGAATAACGATTCCCGTCCCAAATTGACCTTGAATTTCTTAATAGTACGACGTAAATGTAACCCTCACTCACGTAATCTCGTTTTAATTTTGAATCTAAAAAGTATGTTTTTTATTAGTTTGTTTAAAATCCATGAAGAGTTCAAATATTTAGTTATTCAATCCATAATACTCGTACCTTTATTTCCTCCAAGCAACATTACGCCCGGAATGTTATTAAAAAGAGTTTCATTATAAGAGATTGTGTGTAAATGAATTACCAAAATAGAAAGTTATTCTATTTAACCATTAACTGCAGGAGATATCACAATATATGTTTTTTACCTATCTATATTTCAGTAAAGGGTGTGATTTATATTTAAAAATATCATTCACATTTATAGTTTGTAACACTATTCATTAATGCTCTAAGACTGGCAGTTGGCAATGGCCTGAGTTTTTTTTTAATTAGAACTCCCAATATGCCGGTCCACAGCTTCACCGCTTGAGCGTTAGCCGACTAGGACAAAAAGGAATAAACACTCGAATCAATCGTTAAGGGCTTTTAATTATGTTATTTGATGTCTGCAGCCTTTTGGAACATTGGGATAGCTTCGTAGAGAGGTAAATATTGTCTATTCATGGACTTTTTGAATGATAGGTAGATAAAATTGTTTTGCAGCCACTGCAACAATAGAATGCATATCCCTAACAGGTATGAGCACCGTTCGGAACATTTTCCATTGACTTTGTGGGCAGTTTCTTGTTGAGATTTGGATGAAAAACGCAGTGTAGCCATCCCTATTCGTGATTTACTTGGAATGCCTTTGCTAGAGAATCTCCATAGAATGCACAATCAACCAGCCATATTTAGGTCTTTATGCCCTCCAGTGCTTAATGTACGAGTCCCCAATGTCGCGACGTACTGCTTGTAGCGAGTCGTCTATGATGAACCTGGAACGAGTTAATTATTTAAACAACCAACTTGCCGCTATACAGCTAAGCCATGTACGCGTTATCCAACTGGGACGGAAAGGAATAACTATTTGGACCAATAGTTAAGCGTTTTTATTCATGTCCATTTTGATTTTGTCTACTTTGAGGGGTAATGAACTACCACAAATGATTTATTTATAAAAAAAAAATGGTCCTTTATCACAGCAGTATAATATACTTCATTGAATGTCTAAATAAGTATTAAATAAATAAAATATTTAGCTATTTTGGTTCAGAGCAAGTATACACTCACTCTCCATATCATGAAAAGTCATATTACTTAATCACGTGGCATTATCTCGCTAAAATAAACTGTTACGTATACCAATTGTTTGAATGTCAAAATCTGACAGTAAAATCAGTATAAAAATCAGAGAATAAATAGTGCACTGGTGAGATAACTATAATAATGTTTTGTTTATAAGTTATCATGTTGCCATAGTGAGTATTTGGAGACTAGTGTGCCAAGTCAGATACCATTGTCACTTCACTGCAGTTTAAAGTTACATGACCGTTGCCAATAATTTTCAAAATTCTTCCTAATTAACAGGTATTTAAAAACTATTATTCATTAATTATGCTCTGCATCTGATGGCTCATTAGTCTTATGTTAAGTTTGGTGTTCATTTCCATCTCCCTAATAAATGATAGTGCACAAAATAGGATTTCACAAATCATCCATGTTCGCTTTATTCTTTCTAGTGTTAAGAAAAAATGTACCGCAAGAGAAAAAATATTTTTGTACCAAACAATTTTTAAAAATCACTTACCTCTTAAAATTTTGTTTTCTCCAGTAAAATGGAAAAAAAGCAAGTATTAATAAATCTCAATCAAAATAAATTATTTTCTTAAAAAAAAAAGAAAATTTTTTACATTTTAAAGCATTTTTACGAATTCTATACTGCATTCATACGCCTGATGGGATTATTTATGAAAATATTTCACACACAGAACAAGGGAAAAAAACTTTAAAAAAATGCTACATACGTAAAATAGTTTGACATGAACGTATTACATTAATAACGATACGCATTTTAAATGCTCTTTGGTATCATGCTTACAAATTATACGGTTGTATTTTAATTCTTGCATCTATGTTCTCAAATTTCAAATTGAATACTTGTTAAGAATTTTTGAAGGGGCAATGACGATAGTGATGGTTAAAGTTAGAGATTCAAATTAATTTTATCTCAGTTTCTTATTATTTTTCTTTCTGATCCGTCTGGTTTGAATCAAACCAGATCCATGAGTTTGTTCACCTTTAAAAAAATTAAAAACCAAAATAGACCTCTTTAAAAAGTTCTCTCGTACCAAGTCAACGCAATCAAGTAATTGTTGCGGTGTAGCCTCTGCATCATTACACTTGGTACAAATTGGAAAAGTCTTGGAACCATGGGAAATTCTGAGAGACTTTAAATGACCCGTAGACAGTAGAGCAAAGGCAGTTTCATCTCTCGTGTCATCTTTAAAATTGATTGAAGCTAAGGGGCACTAGATACCACGGATACAGTGGCAGTTGTTTCCCAGACATGATTATGGAGGCTCTAAATTTCGAGTACAGTTCATTTTACGTCAGTGATTCCTCACTGATCTGAGTTATTGAAGTAACACCCTTTTCAAGGTCAACATCAGCATCATTATATTTCAAATTCACATGGGACGGAATCCACTGCAGAACCAGACAGGGTTCTGAGTTTATCAATAATATTTATTCCCTTGTGGTCTCCAATTGTTTAAATATAGGATAACACTTCGAATTTCCAAAAGAATCCAGGTTTCGCCTGTCAAATACCTATCTCAATTTAATCAGATTAAGCACAATGAGAAAATTCAATCAGTAATAATTATATTTTTAAATTTAAATTTCAAATACAGTTAAAAGTATTGGAGTAACCAAACCCTTCTCCGTAGATAGCCATCGTGAAAAGAACGTCGGTAAATTATACAGAAAAAGATTAAAAAAATGCAGGTTTCTACTCATAATATGAAGCACTATAGTAAGAAAAAACTAAGACGCATACAGTAAAAAATAACTTTTGAAAGAATGCAAAAGCTTTCAAATGTTATTTACATATTTTACGGGTGTTCTATGTATGAAGCCTTGGATATACGTATATATACACGGCACACATTAATGTGGAACTCTAATTCCTGCCCCATTTTACTCAACATGGCACTATCAATGTTACTGACATCATTTGTTATCTTACTCGTCTTGGTCTTGACGTAACGTAATGCAAAGACGTCTTCCGACGTAAGAGACATATAATTGGTCTTTTACGTGGCCAAATTTTCATATCCTTTTTTGCAGTGAAATGAACTGCATGAAAAGACAACACATGCTCTCAAAAACGTTGACAGCACCATGATGAGTAAAGTGTGCCAGAAACTAAATTATCACATTGATATACGCACAGTGTAACCAAGGTTTCGTAGATAATACACCCGTAAAAAATGCAATTAAAACATGCGTATTATTTCTGTATTCTTTCAAATGTTTTTTTGCCGTATTCTTCTAAGTTTTATTTATTTATATTTTTACTGTAGATCCTTGAAATCCTGAAGAGAATTAGAAATAACCTTATAGGTTTTAGACGCAGACTGGTATGGGTGAACTCATAATGCATTGCGTGCAAGATGCTGCGTAACTTACACTTCTGTATGGGAGAAATCGCAAATTTAAGGAGAAGGTGGAATGTAATCATAACTTACCATGGTATACGTATCGGGAAGAAATTGAGATCTCTGCAAGAAAAAAAATAGCTTTAAGAATTGAATGAAAATAATTATATTAAGATTATATATCACACGAAACAGAACTTGGTGATGGAAAATTTTTTTTCTCGAAATTAATAAAACTATATTTGTGTGTATGCTTAGTAATTAAACTTAAGTTTTGTGTCGGGGTATTTTAATCCATAATGGTCTGAAGCCCTCACAAACTTGCCATGATAATTAACTTTTACTTTTTCCATTTAATGGGATATAGTCATAACTTTATCCCTTCAGAACTGAAACTCCAGTGTTTTTAGAGCAAACGGTCCAATCTTGCATCACCCGAGCGTGCGCACCAATCAAAGAAGCCTGTACCGGAAATAATATAATTTTAATACCTTCCAGTTGACCAGGACTCTTAAAAGACAAAATTTCTGAAAAGAACAAAGGCTGTTTTGGGAAGAGTCACGTAGACCATAAGTTTTAAAGCCATGCTTTATGTGTTGCATCTATTTATGCTTAAGTTTAATTTTTTATGAAATTAAGTACATGTGGAATTCAAAGGTACCAACCTTTCTCATCATCAACTGCAAACAATCAATTTATTCCATCAAGCAAAATTTGTATGAATTCCAGTGCAAATTATCAAGTGACCCTGCTGGCAATAGTATTGCTAATTTTTATTTACATTTATATGAATATAAATATTGACTATTACGTTTTTAGGATGATATAATTGTTTGTCGTAAAAATAATAATTTTAACCCCAATAGTAATTTTATCTTGATTACTTAAACCTAGTTAAAGTTAATAATAACCCATTTAAAACTAATTTTTAGATGTATCATTGTAAATAAAGGATTATAAATTACACAGTTATATTTATTATAAAAGAGATTGCATTGATTTTAAAATTCTTAAAGTACCAAATAGGAACTCTAATATATCAATTTATTTATAAATATTATTTTTAATTATAATTATCGTAATAATATGTTAGTTTGCGATAAATATAAATTTTAAAACTTTTAATAACGTTATTAGTCATTGTATTGAACATGGATATCTTGCTAATTTTCTTTACGACACTATTTCTAATTGTTATCAGTGAGACAAAATGTTATAATATTTGCATTAAGTGTTTTTTTAATTAATAATACAGTTACACAAAAAATAGCACTGTAACGCACGGTATAGTTCCAAGACCGAAATGTAGGTGCCGCCATTACCATATGGGCTTGGACCGGAAGTGCGACTGTACGAAACACTGCAGTACCGTCAGAGAGAGTTTGGATTGGAACAAGCGTGCGTTCCCCATTTCGTTGTCCAATCCTGGACTTTGTAAACTTTACTTATTTTTACTTATTTTCTTTAAATGTTTGTCTTGTAATTGTCTAAGTGCCTGTCCTTTGTAACTGTGTTATTTTATGTCATTAAATATAATAATTTACCCCGAGATTCTATTAATTACTTTTGGCTTACCCCAAGTAATGACGTAAGCGGCAGTGACAATTGGCGGCCAAAATTTTTCCCGACCCCAGGTCTCTCTCGCTTTTTTCCCCCACAGCCTTAGGGGTGGAAGTGTTTGTCATCCCGACAATAAGAGGATTCGCACCCTGCGAATGAATATTTTCATCCAGAAAACCTGTTAACAGATAAGTGTTGTTTATTCTAAATAATCATGCTCTGTTATTGTGTGTGTGTATAAGATTATTATTATTATTCGTAGTATATATTGTGTGTTACAGGAAAACAACATAATTGAATTTAAAGTTGATATTCATTTGTCAGTTTTCCTATTCTTTTGAAAAAGAAATTTTCATTATATCGGTTGATCTGATTAAAGCTAATTGAAGGTTAATTATTTATGAGTGCATATTTTCTTCCTAATTAAGAATTTTATGCTAATAACACGTATATGGTTTTGTTATCGAGAAATTATTGCAATTCTTATAATATTTTTTTTCCTGTTCTTTTTATGTCTAACATAAAAATAATTCTTTTGAAAGTATATGATTGATTACGAAGTATTACTATATAACATTTGAAACCTCGTATGTTATTGATAAAGTATTTATATTTCTGTTTTTATTTAAAATTTTTGGAAAATATTTTCAAATACTTCTACTAAGTGTAAACAAGTTTGTACTATTGATAACTTCAGAGTGAATGAATTAAATTATGAACGGTATTTCTATTTAAACGTATTTGAATTGTTTTTATAAATCCATTTCATGTTAACTGCTGAAACTCCTTTTGATTAATAATGAATATTATATAAATATTATTATTTTGGTTTTGATGTACTAAATTAGAATATAGCTGATATTGAAGAATTTGTTTTATTTTAATATCATTAATATTGATTTGTAAATTAATTATCACATTTTGAAATTAGAGAATTTTATTGTCATTCAGCTAGTGTACATTATAGTATAGAGTATTTTTTTTATATGTAACAGAAATTTTTTCAGATTGCATAAGTATTGTTTGACTATAATATTTCCAGATATCAGAATTAATAGTTTTGAATGAACTTTAATTCATTAACTTTAATTGAACATTAATTAGCTAAATTTGAAATAGACTAAAAAACGACCAAAAATGGCTTTTTTGGGAAGGTCCAGAAAAGAGGATTTAAGGATGTTGGCAACATAATTGGGTCTGGCTCCATCGGACAATCTCAAAATTATTGAACTTAAAGATCTCATAACCAATAGTGATGGATATGATGAGGAATTCGTCAAAGATATGCTCAGCGTCATTGTAGAAGAACGTACAACAACAGAAAAACAAAAAGCTATGAAACTGGAGGATAAACAGAAAGCTGTGGCTGTGGCCCAACAACAAGAAAGAGAATTCGAAATGGAAAAGTTGAGAATTCAACTTGAAATGCAGAAGCTGTCACAAGCACCTGTTGTAAGTCAACAGTTAGAAAACCTGAAGCTTGAGTTAAATAGAATTATTCCGAGATTCAACTCAAAGGAAGATGAAATGGGTCTATACTTGACAATTTTCGAACGTCAAGCGAAGTTCTTGAACATTCCTGAAAAAACTTGGACTGCATACCTGATTGGCTTATTGCCACCTGATATAGCTCAGCTCATCACAAGAGAAGATGAAAATGATGCTCAAAACTATGAAAAGGTAAAAGGAATGCTTCTCAAAAGATTTCGAGTTACAGGAGATAAGTTTAGGCAGTACTTCTCCCAACAGAAGAAAAACTCGGATACAACATGGCGAGACTTTTATTTCGAATTGAATTCTTATTTTGAAGATTGGATCAAAGAATCGAAGATAACCACGTTTGATCAACTTAAAAGTCTAATAGTTGCTGATCAAATAAAAAGAAAAACTCCAGCAAATATCAAAGAACACTTTCTGGATATTTGGGTGGATTTGAACGATCCTTTGGAATTGGCTGAGAAGTTGGACGCATATGACAGCCTAAGGCCTGTAATGAAAAATTATCCAAATCAGACATTCAAGAAGAAAGAAGAATTCATGAAACCCTTTCCAATAAAGAAAAGTCAACCTGTTGGAGGATACCATGATAACCACTCCCCAGGACCCTCTAGAACAGTGCCTAGATTCCCAAGTTCTAGAACTGAAGGAAGAAATTACAATATGGGCTTGGACCGAAAGTGTGACTGTACGAAACACTGTAGTACCGTCAGGGAGAGTTTGGATCAGAACAAGCGTGCGTTCCCTATTTCGTTGTCCAATCCTGGACTTTGTAAACTTTACTTATTTTCTTTAAATGTTTGTCTTGAAATTGTCTAAGTGTCTGTCCTTTGTAACTGTGTTATTTTATGTCATTAAATATAATAATTTACCCCGAGATTCTATTAATTCCTTTTGGCTTACCCCAAGTAATGACGTAAGCGGCAGTTACAGCACTACATTTTTAGTAAAATTGATAATATTTTATTTAATTTTTATATTAGTATCACTGTGTATGTTTAGAAAGTCTTTTTATTTTTCAATAAATTTTTTATCTATAGTTAAAGTTTTTGAATTTATATATATATATATATATATATATATATATATATATATATATATATATATATATATATATATATATATATATATATATATATATATACTTACTTTTATTTAATCATAATTTACTAATTTTACTTTTATGTGATACTGTTAATACAGTTTTCGTATTGATGGGAAACGTTAACCTGATTCTGTGCTCGCGAAGTAAGTTTTATCATCTTCCAGTTTTATTGCACCATCTTTAACTCTATACTAGTAAGAAGTCTGTTAAGTTTTATTGTTATATATTAATAGCATTGTGTATTTAATTTCGTAATAATTACATTTCTATAATATTTCTTCATTTCTGTATAGCCCAGTGTATTCCTAAATTACAGCTGAAGGTTGAATGGTCACAAAACTTTATTTAAATCTGCAATCTTGGTTCCCAATGCCAAGAGATTGCTATTGTACAACTGTGGCTAATATTTCTTACTGTCTTGACAGGTTACACTTAGGTTTATAGCTATTCGCCCTTATTATTATGGTCTTTATACATTCCTTCATGGACATTCAAAATTTTGAGTACTAATCAAATCACTTTTTATTTTAGTACTTTTAACATCAGATTATCAGATTGTGCATCCTCTCAGCTCAAGTGCTAGCCAAGCAAGAGAGAAACTTATTCCATTTGTATATTAAAAGTTAATGTAAAACGGAGAAATGCGTGTAAAAAATAATTTAAACAAAAATAATATGCTCAAGTAGGAGAAATATAAGTTATTTTAAAATTTTATCAGTTAATTTTAGCCGCTCAGTAAAGAACGTGTAAGTTATTAATATAATCTTGTAATAGGAATTGCTAACAAATCAGTTGACAATTCGAGATCTAATTCTTTTGAAGAGGAATTGTGAAAAAAATGTGTCAACACGGTGGTTTTAATCCCTTAAGGTGAGATGACTTGAGATAGGATGCTTTTTGAAATACGTAATTTTACTTTAGAGAAAAAAAATATGTAGCAATATAATTTTTAGTAAATTGTACTTTATTGCATATATATAAAATCCAGGCTATTAGCACTCCGGAACAACCTCATATAGGCTTCAAGGATGCCCTTCGAATAGCGTTATGCTATGGCAGTACCCGCATCGTAGACGCACTGTCGTTTACGACTGCTCGACATTATGTAGGACAAGGATTTCTTATCAACTAATTCTACTGATTTCCGTTCGGTAGGTGGGAAAAAAGTAAGCTTCAATTTCTCTCTAGATGAAGACAAGGATTACTCTGTTGAGTCTTCACTTATCCTTGAAAAGAACATAATATTATTCCTGTGGTGTCGACGTCTGATGTTTTCTGCAAAACAATAAATTTGGTTTCCGATTGGATGCAATCAAATTGACACACTTGAATGGAAATCAGTCCGAGAGGCCAGTCTCTGTTTCACGTCTGTTGACTGTTTGATTGAAAATTCTTCTGCTACACACAGTAAAAGGGTCAACAGCAAGCATTGCGAAAGTTGTTCCCCTACGCCGTTGTGTTTTAACACTAGATTGTCCAAGGAAGTCCTTTTGGCTGTTTTTTAATTTCAAATGCAAAAACAATTACGTGTATATAATGCCACCTTTTTATAGAATTTCTTAGAACATATTTTTTTTAAGTGAAGTATTTTTTTATTAATATTTAAGAATAACTTGTTAATGACTGTAAATAACATAGAAAATATTAAAAATTAATTTTAAACAATCTTTTTTACACATTAGTTATTTTTTTCTCAATTCAGTCATTTTGACTGCTTTTGGGCAATATAGGTATATACAAAATTTCAGTTTTTCTAGTGTTAGTGCTAAGTAGCAATTTGTACCGGTGTCGTTGCTCTGTGGCAGCCTTTGGATGACCGTCTTGGTACCAGTTTCACTTGTTTGCAATTGATCCAACACACGATATATCACTTTCGATGACTATTGTATATTATTAAGTCACCTTCGCTTGAGATTAGCCTGCTTCAAGCCTACCAACGGTAGTCCATCTCAAGGAATCTTCTAAAGGTTTATGATGCTTCCTTTTCATTATTAAAACAAACTTTTACTGTATTTGTTTTAATGCAATATTCATCCTCAGATTCTTAAAAAGTCTCAATTTAATAAAAAAAAAACTAATGTTAAACCACTTTTTTCCCTAGATGGAAGGTTGATACTGCACTAGATTTTTTCAAAATATTTTAAGTACAAATTCTGTCAATTTTACTGGTTGTGAAAGTGTTATGTCGAAAACAATGTTTGTGTCTAATATTGTACATGAATGCATTTACATTCATTATGTTTGTATTAAGTTTGTTTTTGATTTGCTTTATTGGCTTTATCAAAGTTCTTTCGGTTAACAAATTTACTAAACCTTAATTTAATTCTTTTGGCATGATCCATGTATTTCAGTGTTTTTATTTAGTGGAATGTTCTATTAGTTTATGTAAAAAAAAATCATTTAGTCCCTCTATATATAATATACTATTTGTTTGTTTATTTTTTATTTGTTTGTGGGTGGAGTGTATGCGGCAAGGAAAGAATATTCTTAAAAATAATTCATTAATGAAATGGTTTCACCTTTATATTTTAAATTTGACAGCACATATAATATATTGAAGAAGTAATTTGATTTTTTTTAGTTGCTGAGGGGTTTATTAGAATTAAAGATACTCTTACGAATTCCTTTAATATAGTCATTTCCACTTCTTCTTTGGTGATTTCGTAAGATATGGAGCTAGAATTCAAAAAGAAGAAAGAATAATTGATTCGCAGGAAAGATAATTATAGAAAAGAGCTTGTTTAAAAAATGAAAAATAAAAAATAAATTATATTTTTTTAATAATAATAAACCATAATTATACAATAAATTACATTAAATAAGGTCACTGGTAGGAAGAAAAAATAGTAAAAAAACCTAGCAATGTAATGACGTAACTAAATAATAATCATTACTGAATAAGGAAAATGTACAAATGATAAACTGTGCATTCAAAATTTTTCTGTTTAATTGTAATGAAAGCCAACTAAATTTATCTTGAAATTCTAAAAGGATTTGATTTTATTTCGATTTACGTCACACTGTGAAGTAATATCAGAGCTGTTGGAAACGGACCTCATAATTTTCTACCACGTCGAAGTGACGAGGATGACACCTGGGCTCCTCTCCAAATTTCAACACCTTCTCAGTTGGGATACTTTGGAGCGGGATAAAGTTAAATAGCATCATCCTCACTACACTGCAAATTCTGAGAGGAACATATTCGACAGGGTTTTCTAATTCTTTCCAGTCTACAGTTTTTTTTTCAGTTTCTTAATCGTAACATTTTAGTGGAATTATAATTTCAGAAGGAATTTTAAATCCTTTACAAATTAAAGAGTGCCTTGATTTTCTGCTTATGAAGTTTGAGGGGAAAAAATTCCAAGTCGATGGTGTGCATGTCAAAATAAGATATTTAAATGTCTTTTTATTCAATGCTCTAAGGAGAAATAATAGAAAAATCTAGGTCTTTTTGGCTTCAGGCCTTATGAAGTGTATTGTGGCACCCTACATTTTCTTCTACTAAAGAATTTGATATGTCAGGTGGCACTAAGTCGAACTCAACAAAATTAAACGAACGAGATGCACCATTGCTGAATCCCATCGCGAGACGCATGTTCTAATTTTGTGTGTTTATGAGATGTCTAATTATGTAATTTCCATGTGACTAATTAAATGATCGTTTCTTTTAACAAATAATTCCCCGATTGAATCCTCAATTTAGAAATAGTAAGAAAATCAATAAAGGTTTTAGAGAAAGAATCCTCCCTCCAAAGGCAGCTAAGAGCGGAAATCATTGCAATCTATAAAAGTAGAATAATAAGTGTAGGTGGAGAGTGATGATTCGGCTTAATAAGCTCAATTGTAGTAAGTAGTAAAGTGTACTCTCAATTGTGTCAAGTGTAATATCTCAGCATAGGGTCAATGAAATTCCTCTTTCGTAATGTTAAGAGTATCAGCTGTATATATGTAAATATCTTTGTTAGTTTTTCAATGCTTGCTTGAATCATTTAAATTCTATCAATGGCGTAACTTTTATAAAAGATCCCAAAAGATCAAAACTTAATTTTACAGAAGTTTCTTTTTGTTGTTTCATTAACTTTTCTATTATTGTTATGAATTGAAAGGAAAGTTTTTCTGCAGATATGTGTTGGTGTATTCGTTATGTAAAAATTTTTTAACACTAGAACGTCCATAGGTGTCAGTTGGACACGAAGCCTGCTTACTTTGTTCCCTTTCCACATTTTTGCAGGGAATTTGAAAATCTTTAGTAACTTTTAATCATTTTCCAGGAAATTACATAGAAAAAAAAATTGTTTTTTGGTTCTAGAACAATTTGGAGTGATTTTACAATTAAATATACCTAGAACGTTCGCAGGTGTAATTTCGATACTAAGGAAATTCATCATAATAAAAAAGATTTCGTTCAACAAAATATAGCTCACTAGGTGGATACCATTAGTAAAACAAACTTCCCAAAGTCCTATCAAACTTTTTTTACTTTGAATTCATTGCCATTGAGTTTACAGGGGAAATGAATCAATTATACGAACATTTTTGTATCTAAGGGTTTTGTTACATAGTATTTGCTTATTTGCTCATAAAAAAATTCCATTCAATTTTTGATTTTAGTGCAGAACAGACACCCTGTAACGATGACTCAAAGAAGGGTTCAAGCCCTGATGAATTTGTTGCGAGGGCTTTCTGAGAAGAATATGTGACGGGTGCTTACGCGTTTCACTAACCTTCTCTCGAATCTTTAAATATTTTATTTATTTCAACCAATCTCCGCCGAGAGCCAAAAGTGTGACTTATGCAAACGAGATAATTTCGGGTTTAGCAAGTTCGAAAAAGGTATAAAAGGGAAAAATGAAATGAAGAGAGAGGGTGATTAAGAGGGAATTGAGAGAGTAGTTTTGCTGGTGGAAATATATTTGTCGGGAGAAGAGTTTACCAAAAGGTATACATAAAGCCAGTTCGAGACGGAACGGAAAGATAGCTAAGATTGAAGCCGCTCCTTAAAGCAATACAGATATAGAAGAACCTACCTTAAGAAAAGGTATCAGGTCAGTTGTTTTCATAAATTAGATATAAATGCGTAGTTTGATTGT
Source organism: Trichonephila clavata (assembly GCA_019973975.1). Lineage (NCBI taxonomy): Eukaryota > Metazoa > Arthropoda > Arachnida > Araneae > Nephilidae > Trichonephila > Trichonephila clavata. Next base: position 133,412 of record BMAO01007526.1, on the reverse strand, counting down.
ATGCGTTATTCTGCGTGGATTCAGTTAGTATTCCGTCGTTCATAATCAGATTCTTCTCGCACTCCACTGTACTTTGTTGATCTTAAAGTTTGAATAATATTTGTGTATTTCTCTATTAAGAAAGACCAATAAATAAGATTGATTTATTAAATAAGTAGTCATTAATCATGAATCCAACATACCCAGATTTAGATAATACGCAAAGGGGAGTTAATAATCATAGGGGTAGTGAAAGGCTACGACAAATAATTCGGCTCTAATATGGATTCCGATGAAGACATAAGATTGAATGAAGGTGACTCCGAATAATCTGAAGAAAATACAGATGTAATTGATAATATTCCAGTAAATCCTGATATGTTTGTCACTAGGGATAACACAAAATGTGTATTGCATAATAGTAATGTTCCTGGCAGATTGGCTACTCGATAAATTTTGCGACAAAACAGTGGTCCAACAAGTTTCCAGAAACATGAATTTAACGTCAGTTTTTTTATGTGTGATATAAAGGCCCATAATATATGGTAATAACATTAAATAATTTTAAAAAGTCTTAAAACTAAACCCTACTGTATATTGGTCCAGCAATTATTTAGTCAAAACATTCACTTTATATATTTTATACCTCGCTGTCGAAACAACACTGGTGGACGTTTAAGGGTAGTCAAAATTCTGGACGTTCTAGCGCTAAAGTTGCACTATCTATTACTTGTAATTATTTAGAATTGACTATGTTCCCTAAAAGGGTGGCTTCCCTCATCCCTTATGACGCTTATTATTAATTGTAAGGAGAGGCATAGCATTAAAACTTAACAAGAATACTTAATACAGCAGAAAAAATGTTTACAGATAATTGATTACTAAGCAGAAAGCAAGGTAACAACATCTGGCTTGTGGTCGCCACAGGTTACTGAAAGCTTAGTGGAGAAGGAGAATTTCGATACTTGTCCATTCCGACAGAAGAACAACTCTACTTTAAATTGCGTAGTTTTTTAATCACATAGCAACTGAAAATGTCTTTGAGCGAATTCTCACACATTACACACGCTATCTATTCAAAAGCCTCTACTGTTGGCCTTGAAAAATAGAAGACAAATTCGCAAGGAGTGCAAAGATTGGACAGCAGTTGACTGAAAATGAGTCATGTGATTCAATTAATTAAATTTTTGATTGCACTATGCATTTGTCAGGACGCGAATACTAAGAAAACATAATAAAAGCATGGTGTCCCGAGCATTGTCTCTACTAGCTAGTAGAAGCAATATTATGGTTTTGAGAGCATCTTGATATTGTAAGGCCCTTTGATCCACGTGAATAATGCCTCATACCTAAGAGTATTATCGCAGATCTAACACACATTTTGTTATGTTAATGGTGTTCCGTATACACTGTAGAGTGTTAGGTATGGATTAACTCAAAAGAATAATGCTTAAAACGGTCCTCTTTCGCAAATGGTTCGAAAATCATGAAAGACAATTTCTTTGTTGCCTTGCATAATCCCAAAATCCCAGTCCAATTGATAATCTAAGGAATAAGATCGAACAGGGCAAATGACAGCTGGATCAAGCAACGTTTACTTCAAATACATTCGAAGGTGAAATTCATCGAATATGGTCTCAGAGTCTCCACACTGCCTATCAACATCTCATACGGATCATTCTAAAGAAGAATCTATGCAATGTTAAAGGCAAAGGTAGCCCAATATTGTATTGAAGAGGTTGTTATAGTCTGGTCACTCAATATACAGTGAGAAGTTTGCCGCCCAGTCTGGGAATAATCATTACACTCATCGGCATTAAATGGAAATTTATTTGAATGCCGTGTTTGACTATGGTAGTCCATGCTATATCTGCACATTCCAAATTCAGTGATTACTCATTCTTCATAATAACTAATGCGTAGCCAATATTTTTTCTGCCGAGTCAAGAACTCAAATTCTGGAACTACTAAAGGTCACCTCTTAAAGGAGTTAAAGTACACAGGTGTCAAAAAGTTAAGCATAATTGATAATTATACAAATAAAAAAGGGACTGTAAATCAGAATGGCGGGAAACGTGATATGCGAGTGTAAAATGGTTATAAAATAAGGAAGCAAATCAAAAGAATTATAATAATTAATTTTATAATCCAAAGTAGCAGTTTGAAAGAAAACTGAGCATAGCAAGTATTCACACTTTAAAAAAAAATGAAAGAAAACATTAAGTAAAATACTGATGCTGCAGTTTAATAAGGCGTGTGGTCACCTCTGACAGCCAGGCACGCTACACAGCGATTTACCATACTTGCTATGAGATGATGAATGAGTTGTGGGCTCAAACGGTCCCACGCTTCTTGGAGAGCTCTCTTCAGTTCTGTAACGGAGCTTGGTGGGTGCTAAAGGGCTGAAATTTGACTCCCGAGCATATACCGTACATGCTCGATAGGATTTAAATCAGGGGAATTCGCAGACCATGACATGTGCTGGATGTTTTCCATTTCAAGGAAGTCATCGATCAGCACCGCTCGGTAACATGGCGCATTATGATCCATGAATATGAAGTCAGGACCGACAGCACCTCGAAACAAGCATCATAAGGATGAAGAACTTCGTCTTTTTATCTTTGAGCAGTCACAGACCCCGTGTCAAAGAAATGGAGGTCTGTGCGGCCGTCCGTCATGATGCCTGCCCATACCATTACCCTCCTTGATGAAAAATGATGTCTTTCCGTTATGTTTATTGGTTCAAAACGTGTTCCACGCTCTCTCCATATAGTAACCCGCCGAGAATCACTACTCAGACTAAACCGGGACTCGTCACTGAACATAGCATTGGCTCACTCTCCCACACTCCAATGTTGATATATCAAACTAGCACGTTTATGCGCAGACGTGAGGGGAATGCAAACTACTGGTCTTCTGGCATACAGGCCAGCATGAATGAATCTCCTATAAACAGTTTGTCTCGAATTTCATATTCCTGTGGCGACTGTGAGCGCCTAACCCAGTAATCTGGCAGTACGGCCCCTCTGACGTCGCGCACTTATTACCAGATATCGTTCTTGGCGAGGGGTTGTGACTATTGGTTGACCTGATACTGGTTGTCGGGTAACATCTCCCGTTCTTTGAAACCTCTGTCACAGTTTTGAGATCACAGACTGGTCCACATTCAGAATTCGAGACACTTCGGTTTGTGATCGTGAGGATTCCAGCATTCCAACGATTCTTCCTTTCATAAAACATGTCCAATTGGCGTCTTTGTACCATCATTCACCTTGTTTGTTGGTTGACGACGTTTCTTCGCGCAGCAGTTGCATGAAACTTGTCTGAACTGCGAATACTGCGTGAATCGGTTTCTCCGCGTTCCGACATGCGTCGGTGTTTCGCGCAGGACGTAATCGACTGAAAAGTTTTGCATAAACCCAATGTTTCTTCTTCACCCAATTAATATCCGCAAGAAATTTGGAATAATTTTACGAATATTCCATATTACGAATACTCCATGTTTTTCGCATTTTACGAGTTATGCTTAACTTTTGGACACCCGTGTATATTTAATGGGGTAAGGCTAAAATTTCTTTCACTGGTGCGGTGCTGAATAACATAAGCATAATGTTATTCAGCACCGCATCAATATAAGGGATTTGTGGTGTGGGGTGTCATCTTAGGTTTCATGGGTGTCAGCTCGATTTTAATCTTCGTCATTTCGATATGGCACAACATTAGAAGGTCCGTTGCCATTAACACTAATTGATGGTTTTGGTTAGTAGTAATTTTTCATTGATTAGTTTTTTAAATTGTGTTATTTTATTATACTTTTATTTTTTCATTGCTTATTATTACCATGAACAATTTGTTGGACAGTACTTTCAAAATAAAAAAGAGGGTGTGACTGTGTTATGGGCATGGCCGTGTGTCGTACGTCAGCTCGTAACGGGTAAAATTTTTTATATAAAATATTATTATTTATGTGTGTTATAATAATGTTTGAGCACTAAAAAGACCTCCAGTTTTCCATGTTTTGTTTATAATGGCAACTATATTTCCTTTTAACGGGTTAAGGAAATAAATCATGTAAACAAATAATAACTGTGTTATAAAATAAGTTTATTAATTATTGGTCTGTGATACTAAAAATACGACACGAATGACATATAGCAGCGTTTCTCAAACTGTGGGGCGCGCCCCTTAGGGGGACGTGATAACTCTACTAAGGGGGTGCGAGGGTATTAAAAAGTCGAAAACAAGTGATTATTTAAAAAAAATATTAATTTAATGAAAGTCAACTAACAAAATACATTCTGACATAACAAAACATAAAATTCACGTTTGCACTGAAAAAAGAAATTATAAATGTATCAGTACTGCATAATATATTTTATAAGTAATTCAACAATACTAAGTTAAGAACACGTTTTATAAATACCATGACCCCATGTGTTTGTCATATATAAAATGTTTACAAAAATTAACACTTGGTAATTTGAACGGTTTATCATCACTAACTACTATATAGGATAGGTAGCAAGAAAATTATAAATTCTGTAGCAGTTCCTCTTAAAATTGGCATTTTCTCGTCTTTTATACTTGCTGTCAATTGATTAAATATACAAGACAAGTTCTTCTTTTCTTTGAGTAGGTATTTTCGTTAGTATTTATTATTTTTTAAAACAAAATGTTAAAATGTGTAACTTTGAATACTTTGATTTAGAAAACGAGTGAAGGTAATACAGGGAGATGAGGGGGACGATTGATGTTGTCTCACGATGTTGTACGATACACAATGTTGGTATCGCCACTAGAATTGGTCCAAATTTTGATTATAAAACCTTTTTTTTTATAAAAATATTATCAAATTTATTGAAAATTTCTAACTGCAAGTTCAGTTAGTGTACAAATATAGTTAAAAATAATTTAAGCTACTAAAATTTTGTATCTGGTTGTAGAATTCCATGTAGTCATTCACCGATGATCAATCAGTAGAACAAAGAGTGATTGAATGTTTATTAACATCGCATTATTATAAATTAATACAATGGCAATTTAGTATTTCATTATATTTATTTTGTGAAAACATACTTTATATTATTACTAGCTGTATGTCAGGGATTTGTATGTTCGTTTTCACATGTATAGCTTTATGCCTTTGGAAATTTTCCTATTTCCTCCTCACATCAGCTCTTCTATGTATATGTGGGCGATGTGAGTGATTTCTATATTTATGTTATTAAAATTCCATTTTTTTCAAAATTTCTTCCGCTTCTCCTTGTTACACAGATTTCTAATTCCTAAATTTATCCCGGTGTGCTTTTTTAGAGTGTGAAGCTCTGTTTCCCTATTTTATTTCCAAAGGTTAAGACATATCCTCAAATTTCTATTTCTGATTAATCCTTTGCAAAGAAATATTGCTTTACTTATTAAAAAACCTTAATATAAACCAATAAATAAATTTATCTGATGTAATAAGTTTCAAACCTAAACATATTCATAATTTTTAATAAAAATTACTGCTTTAGAATCTAAAATAATAAAATGAATTTGTAAGTTTTATTTACCAATCAATTGTTATCTACCGTTAGCTTAAAAATTTCTATAAAACTAATCTAGTTTTATCCAATAGAAAAAATATATTGTACGTTTTTATTTTAAGTTGTTGACTAAAATTCTTATGTCTTTACTTAAAAAAAAATTAGTTACCATAAAATATTTTTTACAAATAATAATTTAATAAAATGAAAATCTATTTTTTTTTCTAAAAATATTCGAAAATTTAAATTTTTTAGTTCAGCGCGTATTTTTTCTTTTTTATATATAAGCTGATAATTTTAGAACATTAGGAAAGATATTTAATAGTGTTATGTACGTAAATTAATTACGCTGTTTGAATGCTTTATTTGAATTGAAATTTAACACATAATTTTTACAACATTAATTTATTATATAAGAATCAATAGTGTATTACCTCATAAATTCAAATTCTTTCGTTTTATTCCCAATAAAAAACAATGGCTCTGTAATATTTCTTTTCAAATATAGCCTCAAAAATGTGAAAGTTTGTTTCGAATTTCACTATTAAAAGATTATATAAATAGTTGCACTTTGCAATTCATTATTTTTTTAAAAAATGGCATTCTAAATGAAACATAAATTTTGAAATTTTAGTTTTTATCCAGTAAATAATACAAACTTTTTTGTGTAGTATTTTTTATTACAGATGAATAATAATAACATTTATCAAAAAGGATTTCAGGCAAAATATAAATCGCAATTAGAAAACCTTGTCAAAACCTTTCTTTTTCTGAAAAATATAAGAAATCCAAATCAAATGTCATGTAATGGATTTCGGTACCCTTTGAACAATATTTTTATTTATCTATTTAAAAATTATATTTTAGCATGCTTCTATTAAAAAAAATGATACCAGATGAAATTTTTCACGGATAATTCACACAATATAAAAAATTCAAATTTTCTGAAGAAAATTTGGAAAATTTTAAAATTTTATTCCTTTTGGAATTTATAATTTTTTAAACCTGGCGCTTTTCGTAATATTCTTAAGGATGTTTTAAACATCATTAGCGATCGATTTTACAATAACTTAATTCGTTTTCGATCGAAAAAAATAAAATGTTGATATGCATGCTAAAATTCACCGAAAGAGCCAATATATCATACATTTTAATTTTTCCAAAGAAAAAGCATTCGGTTTACAACAAAATGGATCCTTAATTTTGTTACTGCTTTATATATAAAGCAGAGGATAAAAATGGAAGTGATTGGTAACTAATTGTGGAAGGAGTATAATTTTGAATGGACAAACACAAACTGAGAAAAACCACTTTAAAGTTTAAAATTCTGAAAAAATAATTATAATAAGCTTAAATAAGTTTAAAATACAGCTTTCAGAGGTTCGTTATATATTTTTCTTTAATTAATAGCATTTTCATATTTTTCAACCCATACATTTTTATAAGTGATAATTTTTTACAGTGTATATTTGCACAAGAAAATTCCAGAAAAATGTTAATTTTTTTTTCTTCTGTCACGGCAGAAATTTTAATTTTTTTCCGTCACATAATATTGAAGAATCATATTGGTATGAAAAGCATACGAGGAATAAGAACCAAAATTATGTAATTATTAATATAAAATGTTTTAATTCAAAAGTTTTACATGCACACATTTCACAAAGAAAAAAAAATACATTAATGTGATGCATCGGTAATAACCTGCTTCATATATAACGCATTCTTTTTTTATAGTTATTATTTCTCTCCTTAAAATATATTATTTTTATCACAAAACGATTTTTTTAGCTTTTTTTTTCTAAAAAGGGTGCGTGGTTCTATTCTTACCTCTTTGATTTACATTTTTCAAATGAAGTTTTATCCAACTTCTAACTTTCTGGCATGCACAAGTGATAGATCAATCGAAAGATAATAATGCAAAGAGTAAGATAAAATAAACGATAGTTCGGTCATTTTGGGGATACCAAGTCACCTATTAAGTTTTCTATCATTTATCACAAAAATACAGCACATGATTGAATACAACTTCAAAACTTTGAATAGATTTAGTAATTTTTGTTCTCGGTATTGTTTTAATATTATACTGATCTAAATAAAAAATATTTGAATCTTAGGTTTATGCAATTCTTATGAGTAGTTCATACTGCCCTAGACATATTTTTTTAAAACTCATCTTGGAATGATTAACAGAATTTAGAAAATGAATTGAATTTGTTGTAATGATTATAGAGAATTCATAAATTTCGGACTCCATAATTGCTTAACCTAAATTTAAAATATGTATCTTCGTCTGGTAGAGTCGTTCAAAGAAGAAAAATGTATTTAAGCTTATATTAATAAATAAATTTAATTAAACCAATGCTTCTGAAAGCTTCTATATTGACCACCCAATATATTATCATGACTTCCATCGCCCCCCAATAACAATGTATTGAATTTAATAATACTATACTTTTACGCTAAGGCTGCATTACTGCTTTAATTTCTTTAGTGCCACCGGCGTATATAAACATCTCGCTCAACCAAAGCATTAATTGTCACCGACGTATATATACGTCTTTCCGAAGATGTATATGTACGTCGTGTATCTTTCTTGTGCACAGCCATCCATAAAATTATTCCGAAGGCCTTGGAATGCATTAAAAGGAACTTCACGGTGCTTGCGAAGGATTTACTTATTTCAGAGGATTTGCTTATTCATTCCTTTTCTCTTCCCCCAACCCATACATCATATACATGCACTTACGTAGAAAATAATGGCATTGGGGAACAAATCACGTAACTTTTAATTAGCAGTTAAGGGATTAACTATAAAACGTTCAAGTATTATCAAGTTGAGTATTATTTTTTTATATAATTTTATGTATGACAAGTCCATGCGTTCACTGGTAATTACTAAACTTGTTCTTAAATTATTATTAATAAAATAATTAAAGAATACTTTGGGCAGTACTGATGCATTTATAAGTACTTAATTATATCAGTGTAAATGTGCATTTTATTTGTTATTATGTCAGAATGTATTCTGTTTGTTTACTTTCAGTAAATATATATATATATATATATATATATATATATTTAAATAATTATTTGTTTTCGAGTTTTAAATATACTCGCACCCACTTCGTAGATTTATTACGACCCCGTAGGGGGCGGGCCCCACAGTTTGAGAAACGCTTAATTAAGTGAACCAAAGTTTTAAAATTGTTCAGCGTTTCATTTGATTTTAATTTTTCGCTGCCCAGTGAATATCATTCATAATTCCATGAGCTCACGATAATTGTGCTTTAGTATTTCAGTTTTCAGAAATTAAAATTGATAATTCATATCTCATTTAGAACTTTACTTTTACTAGATATTTATCCAAGTACTTATCGCGTACATAAACTAGAGTTAATCAAAAATGTTAAAATTTCGGTTATTAAAAACATAATTATCGATATAGACTGGTCTTATACCTTAATATCCTTCAAAGTTCTATCCTTGGCAATGCCCATATTTCTCCCACCATTGTTGGGGACATTTCTCAAAGCAATTGTTTGGAACGCTATTCAGGATAGTTGTAGAGTTTTGCAAAGTCATTTCTCTGGATTCAAATTGGGTCCCTTTTAGGGACATTTTCTACTTCTTAAATAGCCAAAAATGACGTGTGGTCATGTTGGAAAGTAGAGACCCAAATGATCAAAGGAATTCTGCGTTTGCCAAGAAGTTTCAATTCAGATGTGAAGAACAAGTTGGTGCTCGTTAGCAGATTCGGCACAAATTTTGGCAGGCACTATTATCATTTCTAAATTCCATAGTCAAAACAGACTCCTTATTTGAAATAAATTTCCTTCTACTATGTAGCTTATTGTATATATCCTACTTTCAAGGGAGAAATTTAGTAAAATAGAGGCATATGCCATATAGAAAAATTTTTATGTAACATATATTAAATGGAAAGTGTGTTATGACCATTTTTGTTCGTCGTGACATAAAATTCTAACATTTTTCGTAATTTTTATTAGCAAATATGCAAATGATATGCAAATTATCTCCTTCTCTCATTACCCATCACAAAAAATAAGACTGAGTGATTCCTCAGATACTGTTCTATACACATTTTAAGTGAATAATAACAGACCCAACCCTAATAATAACAGAGATACTAAACCCTTCAGTGATTATATGAGATTAGTTTTATTAAGCATCCAGTATATTCTGCACTCTTACTTCATGAGAGATAATAATGCAAGTATCTTGAATAATCAATTATTGTTTACAAATTATTAAAATGATGAATGCAAGCATTTATAGCAATATTTCATGGGGATTCGGTAGCTTAGTGGTAGTTTACTCGTTTCGTAGGCCGAATGTTGCGGGTTCGACCCCGGCTTAGGTCGATATATTTCCTGGATGTGCAAATAGTAGGCATGCATGTCATACGATTGTGTGGTTTGTAAAAGATCCCTCGATTATCAATGTTGCTCTCGTACTTTTGGCAAAACTAAATCGCGGAAATTTTCAGCATCCGAAAAAAACTTGAATTAAATTAATTCTAATTAATGTTTTGAAAGTTATTGACGCACGTTTTTAAAGCATACCTTGTATTACACCACTTTTTACTTATGCAACATATTACTATAGGAATATCATTTGAAAGCGCACATCATAAACTTTATTTCAGATTTTATTTGTAAATATGAGAAAAGAATAAATGAAATAAAGTGTATCACGCATAGCAAAAAGGCTGTGTAGCTGCAAAGGATTGTAGATACATAAACACATCTGCGTTATTATAATTTTACTATTGTTAATAATATTCAGCTTAAAATAAAAAAGTTTTCTTTTTATGATAATCCCCTGTTAAGTTACAACACTATTTCAAAGATTATAGTTATACCTTAATTTAAAAAAAAGAATTGCAGGATATTTCAATACATTTCATGTTTCGCTACACTACGTTTTTGAAGTAACATTTTGCGTCGTAATCTTCACAGGCATTGTCCATAACCCAAAATATAATCTTATATATATATATATATATTAAGCCGGATGTGTCTGGACTTTAAAACCTGCTCATGTTTACATAAATCTTTAAATTAAATAAAGTAAAAAGATAAAGTATTTTATATCTCAGCATTCTCTTAAAATAATTTTTGATTATTTGTTCTTTCGTCATTTTAGAAGAGTTTGCCTTATTTTGATCCTGGACTTTTAACAGGATGTTTGATAGCAAACGGGCCAAATAAGCTGCTTAAATAAAATTAAATTGTGTTGATCTCCAAAAAAATTAAGAATACGAATTTAGATTTATATAAATTCCATTTAACAAGGAAATCTTCTTGAGCTATTTATCTAAAAATCTTTGCATAATTTAAAAAGTAAAAAAGTGTATACATACATAATCTCGCAACTCAACTCTACAGATCTATAGGTAGAAATATTTATTTAATTTATTTCGCGAAAATCAGCTTCACTTTCTTTTTATAATTTAATAAAAGCGTTTTAAAATGTATTCATTTAAGTAAACAGTTATATCGTTCATATTATAGAGAGAATTAAATGATTAAAATGGATCAGACCACGTTTGTAGTAAACATTTTCAATTTTCTAAAGCATTTACATCTCAAATATTTATCAATGTGTTTCCTGATTTGTTTTTCTCTTTTGCTAAGGAAATAATATGATTTACGTCGTATTATCTCAAAGCTCAAATATATGCTTATCCTTAATACAAGCATACTATTCCTAAGTATAATATAATTGAATATGTAAATTTTTTGACACTTTAGAATGAGATAAATCAGCTTTACATGAAATTCAATGTGTCTTCGGGCAACATTTATTTCTCAAAACATTCCATATTATTATGATGATCAATATGAAACTTAATTTGTAATATTAAAAAAATTATTACTTGTCTCTAATTTTGTTTAATAATATATTTATCCAGTTCCTAAGTAAAATCTCAAAATTACACGATTTTCTAAATCGCTAACGAAAATCATGTTATATCTGGAATAAATTACATTTGAAATTGGTAAGCGGACCTTTAAATAGCCAATTTAAACATGATGAATTTTTAAGAAATCTTTTAGTTTTGTTATCAAATAAAGAACATTGAAAAGCTGAAGAGATAAATATATTCGCTTATCAAAGTTCAAACGGTATTAATAATGGCATGATTGGGATGTAAAGTAATTTCAGGTACATCTCTCTGACAGCAATTACTTAAATGCATTATTATGCACTCAATGCGGTAAATTTTTTTAGCTAATACAATGGTGTAAGAAATTAAGAGCAGTTTCAGACTCGATCGATTATTTCTGCAACTACGAACCGACTTTAATGAAATTTTATATGTACATAAATTGATGCAATACAAAACAAACAACTATTCAACAATTACAATACGCACGCATAACCGAGTGTAACACTCCTTGGAATTGGAAGGTATAAAACAGCGGTTGCAGAATAAACGAAATAAATGGGTTAATAGGGGGCATGACACCTACTTACAACTATACAAGCCTCACAGCGCAATGTCATACTTGAAATAAGGCAGTTTATCAGTTCTTGTGGTAATTGGTCCCACTCATTAAGCAACACTGTTATCATTTCCGAGATTGTTCTTCGAGAGGGATTGCGAGTTGCAATTACCCTCTTCAGAGCGTCACAGACATGCTCTATAGAGTTGAGGTCTGGAGACTTGGATGGCAATCCATATGGCGAATATCCTCACTCTCTGGAAATTTGTCGACCAGAAAAACTATATGTGTCATCACGTTATCATCCATTAAAATGAACTCGGAGCCACATGCACCCCTGAAAATGTGATAATAAGGCTCCAAAACTTCATCCCTATACCTCACACCAGTCACAGAATCTCTTTCAAAGACATGGAGAGGTGTATGGCCATCCTACAGGATGCCTGCCCAGACAATTAAACTTCCTCCACCATAATTGTCAATTTCTCGGACATTGGAAGGTAGGTAGCAGGTCCGTGGATTTCTCCATATAAACGTACGATGAGATTAGGTGAAACGAGAATCCTCGGTGTACAGAACGGTCGCTCATTGATCCATACTCCAATTTCTATGGTGTATGCACCATGCTAAATGCACTCTCCTGTTTTCAGATGTGAGTGGGACTCAAAAATTAGGTGTTCTGGCAAACAACCCTCTCTCATTAGGTCTTTTTGAAACAGTCACCCTTAATACACGGGTTCCTGTGGCTGGATACAAGTAACAAAAGATCTGAGAAGCTGTATCCCCTCTGTTATGCCTTGCTATAGTCGACAAACGGCGATCTTCTCTGGCCGTCGTGGCTCTTGGACGACATTGGCCAGGCTTTCTCTCGATGGAATCGGTATCCTGAAACTGTTTCCATAAGTTACATACGAAGCTGGGCGTTAACTCTCTACAAATCTGGGCTTGACATTGGCCTGCTTCTAGCCTCTCAACAATTCGCCGCCTCATTCCATCAACTAAACGTTGGTGTTTACTCATTTTTACTTTTACAATTTGAATTGAGCCTACTGCTTCAAAATATTACCAATAAATTCGCCAAGGTGTGCTGGCGAACGAAATACGTCTTAACTTGCATGTGCTTATAAAACCTGATTTTCTGCTGACTCCTTCTACACACACGTGTGCGATTAATTATTTACCATAGAAGGTTTGCATTTTTATCTAGAAACAGTGGTTTTTCATTCAGTTCAGTTCTTTTCTGCAATTTAATAAAATATGCAAATTCTCTTAATTTCTTACACCAGTGTACTTGAAAAGACCCGTGAAAGCATGTTTTAATTGATTAATTATTTTTTAGTTTTCTTAAAATGTTTAAAATTGTAGCGATTTAAAGACTGTTTTATGATCCGTAAGAATATGCGATATATCAGTTTCTTTAAAGAATACACCAAAAGATACACCAACGGATTAATGAAATTCAAGTTCTTGGAAGAGGCAAACCCGGATAAATGAAGAAGTACAGAAAACATATTTCGATCCTATAAAGTATTTTTTGTGACAAACGGTGTCGTAAACGTAGTATTACCAGAGTAAAACGTGAACAGAGCAGTTAAAATATATCATATGTATTCATTACATCAACAAAGCGTTTTACTTTCTGTATAATTTCTTTAGATATGTTTCATGGAATGTACAGTTTTAGAAATTTTTCAAATTCCCTCCCCCCTCTATAAAAATACTTTTTTCCATGTAAATTGTGTCTTCTGTCTCATTTTTCCATTGAATTGCTTAAATTATTTTTCACATAAAACAATGATTTACTTGCTTGACTGAGAACATTTTTTTATAATTGACATAGGGACATAAATAAATTTTCTTTTCTGTGTAAAAATTAAGAATTGATTTTGACTTTATATTCCCTGCTTGATTCAGTATATTGGAAATTGACCTTTGGATGGGAAATTTGGGTTCCAAATTGGATGGTAAAGATAATTGTAAAATACGCTAGACAAATTTTGTTATAAGTGTCCTTAGCATTTTGAACATGTGCATATTTGTTTCTGGTTTCATTAAATGTACTAAATAAGTTCAAAAATTATCTACTGTATAATTTAAGGATGTCCTTGCGTAACATTACAGAATAGGGACTATATTGGGAATTTTTTTAAGATAAAAAACATTCTAACATTAATATTACATCCAGGCTTCGCTTTCTTATAGAGTACAATGTATTTCATCAAACTTTTGACTTTTAACTGAGTTTTGATCTATTTTTTCTTGCATAAAATGTTTCTCGCAAATTTTCTCATGTATCACAATGCTACATGAGCTCTCATTTTGCTTGTTAAAATAAAAAATTAAATAGTTATTGAATATTTGAAATTTTAAAAGCTTTATGTTATATAAAGAGGTACTTACTACAAAGTGGAAAACTTTCATGAAAACTGAAATTTTTTTCTTTCCGAAACATGCTTCGCGTTCAGTTGTCTCTCGTACATTTGGAAAAGAGGCCTTAAAAGATATAATAATTTTCAAAGAAAAATACTGCTATAAATACGTGGGAAAATTTAAATCAAAAAAGGAAAAGTTAGTTCATAAAGGTAACTCTCAAATGTACACAGCTATGTCCATATATATATATATACATATAATCTGATATAAAAATATGATTCAACAGAACAAATTCACTCATATAAAAAACAGAAGGGTAGTAGTAGTAACAATGGCCATTTCATGGAATCGATTTTTCACAACTGTATTGTGTAGTCACAAAAAAGTGCTTTAAATAATGCAATGCTTTTTTATCCATTTATAAATGCGTTCATTTGAATGTATTTTGAATTTATACTTCAATTGCTTAAAATACTGATATAAAATAAAATGGATTTAAACTTATACAGATTGAAATTCGGTTTCATATTCTATATTTGCATGTCAGTGTCTTTCGATTCAATAAAAATGCCATTTTCAGAAGGTTATCATTTCTTTCCACCCTCTAGCGCGTTACCATAGATACGGCATTCGTTTTACACTCAGTCTTTTGAGAAGTGTTCGTAGTATTTTCCTTATTCAATAACTTTTAGAAGATTATCTTTTATTTTCATTCTTTCATCTCTTCTCAATAAAGTCATCTGGAAGAGTCATGAAAATGCCATTTTCCATAAAAAATATTTTGTTAAACTATTTCTTTTTTTAATCTTTTTGTGACATTATTGTGTACTCATGTCCAAAATTAAGGTCCCAAACATGTTTTTCGGCATGATTTTTAAATGCCTCCAATGAAACTAATATAATTTCGTTTTATATATTTTGAAGAATGGGTAGTACAATAACAGCATTCAGATAAGGAAAAATTTTTTGTTAGCGTTAGTTTTTGCAGAATTACTGGATTGAGACCATTCACACGTATAGCAATTTTAGATCCAATTTTGTGAATATTGCCTTAAAACAAACAAGTCAGTTTGCTGGCTGGGAAAATGGCTTTCCATAATAATTTAAATGATTCCTTGAAATAGAGAGCCATTGACAGGCTTGAAGCTGGCTCGTTTCAAGTGAAGGTGGACAAATGGTCCAAAAGTGGTTCTTCGGTTATGGAATCAATTCCTAAAAAGTGGTACTTTCACCAGAAAGGTTAGCCAAGGTTGCTATAGAGCATCGACATCTGCCCAAGATCGTTATTTGGCATTAAGCGCAGGACAACATCGGTGGACAACGGATCCTCAGATTGCTCCTGACCTTGATGCTGTAGCGGAAGAAGAGTTTCCAGGTAAACAGTCTACAACCGTTTTGTAGAGACTGAACTTTACACCCGCTGTCCAGTCTTATGCGTCTCTTTGACTGAATACAGCAGGAAACACTAGTTTTCGTGGAGCTGAGATCATCAGTCGAGAGCTCCATAAGAAAGTCGGCATGTTCTTTTCAGTGATGAGTCGAAATGCACCATACAATGTGATTCTCGTCGAGTTTTCACCTGGAGAGAAAATGGAGCTCGCTTTCATCCTTCTTATGTTACAAGAACCGACAGGTTTGGTGGCATATTGTTGGACAGTCTAGCACCACCGTACGTTTTCGATGCGTGTACTGTTAACTGACAGTGATTAGATCCTGGAAGCCTACATAAGGTTTGCTGGGTTCATTACATTGTAATGAAAGATAATACGCGTCTACACAGAACTCACAGCGTTGATGAATTTCATGAAGGAGCAGATATTCGTCACATTTATTGACCCTCGAGATCTCCGGATCACAATTATATTGAATATTTTTTTGGAGTGATCTAGAGATAAAGGCATTTCTTAGGGTAGCTCCGCTCCCAGGACCTGCCAGGGATCAAAAGTCATGTTTGAAAAAAAGGTTTGTTGCCCTAAATACTTATTGACGCCCTCATAAAAAGATTATTGTGAGGCTTGTATAGCCATTCACAGTGTTCACACTCCATGTTAGATACGAAGTTAAATGCTTCTTCTCTGATTCAGGATTTCAAAATTTTTTATACGACTTGTATCTTAAATTCTCAATTAAATTCTTTTCCACACATATTATTATTTTTCTGTATTCTTTCTCACATTGTAAACGTCAATGTGCCAAATTTCATGGTAACACAGTAAATAGTTATATAGTGCCCACATATTTTATGTTTGTGATCTTAATTTTGGACATGAGTGTATGCTTTGCCATACTCACCTTTGTATAAAATTGAACAGAAGAAGCTTCAGGTGAAAATATTTTTCATTTGAAAGAAGAAACTGTAATTCATTTACTATACTTTTTGCATATTATGCATGAGTATCGCAACTATGTAAATGAAATTTAGCAGTTTTTTCCTAGGTGCAAAATTATGTTTTACAAAGCAATATATCTATATAAATAAAAATGTAATGTGTGTTTGTTCAAAGCCGCTGATCTCCGAAACTACTGGAGCATTTCCTCTGAAATTTTCACATAACATTGCACTTGAATCCGGACGGGTTCTTATGTACTCATTATTTCGTAATTCACTCTAAATTTTTTGAAATTTAATTTTTAAATGATTTTTGAAAGTTATGACGTCATATCATGTCGCGTTTCTCACTGAATACGGAAATTTATACTTTACATACAGTTTTTTCGGGATTATTAGATATTTTTATTATAATTATGGTTATCGATTGCAATACTTGTCTATTTTTTTGTTCTTTGATTCTTAATTGGGTTTATTTTCGAATAAATCATTTTTTTTTAATGATTATTCTTTTAACAACTAAAATTTTGTTTTGCAGTGTTGGCAACATTCGATAGTATTATGGCGGGATGTTTATGATTTTGCTTACAAATTACGACTTACTTTTTCAGTAATTTCATGCAGAATTAATTAATTTATTTTCGATGTATTATTTGTTATAATTATTTTTACACATCAAAACTTCGCACTGATAAGGGCGGTTTAGTTCTTCTGCAATTAACGTTAGTATTGGATTTCTGTTTTCGTTATTTGCTTTAGATAGGCGCTGCTAATATTCATAATATTAATTTCATTCTATTTTATCTTTCTCTCCAGTAATTCTTTTTTCACTGAATGTTTACTTTTTTTTATATATATTTTAGTACTTACGTGTTTTTCTTTTTTCGCCGATCATGCACCGCAAATGAAAGGACCTCGCCAAAATATATTTTTGCACTTCCTGATGTCTTAATTTGGCGAAACGAATTGAATGGTATTGTTCTTAAATATGTTTTTTATCTGATTTTGACAATTTAATTTGATGTCTGAAATAAGAAATAAAGATTTTGTGATATATATTTTGTGTTTGTATGAAAATTTATATTGATTTAATCAAATTAGTGAGCTGTATTTAATTTTTGATATTTATTTAAAATTCAATTTTATTCTATAAGTAGCTGTACCACATGTTGCTGTCGCTCAGTCAGGTTAAAAAGACTGATGCACAACAAAGTATTCCATAAGGATGTATTATTGCAGCAATCGCCAACTCTATTATAACTCGCCAAGTTGGCATCCTTGATTTCCTATGTGCCATATGTTTTTAATTGGCAACCAGGTGCTTCGTTTCATATAATGTCGCCAATAGGTTGTGATAATACACGAGTACCAAAGAAAGTATCCAAATAAAAATTTTCCACAAAAACATGTAACTCAGAAAAATATAATACACTTGAAAATAAATTCCATAAATGCAATAACAAACCGACAATCAACGACTGCAATAACAAAGACTGAAGTGTTTTGCCACTAATTTACTATGGTTACCCAAGTTGACTTTCAAGTTTCGATGGAAAATCTGAAAAAATTACTAACCAATTTCAGTAAATTTCCTGAGTTAACTAAAAGTTTTTATTAAAGTATAATCCATAATATGTTTCTTGTTGCTCATCTTTTTTTAAACTGAATATTCACAAAAGGGTAAATAATATCTCAATTTTTCAGTGGACCATCAAATATTTCTCACCAATTAGTGACTGCTGCTCTGGAACACACCCCCAGGGGTACTAATGCATTAACATCACCGTAACAAATTGGTGCCATACGTATTGTACCTTAATACGTAAACAATAGAGATTCTAACATTTTATATGAAAAAAAAATCAGATTTGGTTGGAAAATGGTGTGATTTGCATGGAAGCAATTTGGCTGTGCAGTGATGCTAATATTTAAATACTCAGACACCAAATAATTGTCCATGTGTGAAGCAGTCTGTGTCTAGATATAAGCCACTTTGTTTTAAGGATAGGCTCTTAAATTTGTTAATAACAACTGCTAATGCGAATCAAATAGTTGAATTGCAAAAACCTTCCATCAATACTTTGTCGTAGATTTCTGCTGCGAAATCTGTGTTTATATTTGAAATTTTCTTGCATATTTGACTGAAAATTTCTTCAGCCCTTCATTGCGTTAGAATTGAGCTGTGTCAATTGATGTACAATAGAAACTAAATATTTCATTAGCATTTTTTAAAAACTCTTTTCTTTCTTTTTGTTCAATGTTTCCTTTTCTTAATGTTTTGAAATTTTATAGGTTTTTGTTTTAACTTTTTCTATCTTTTTAAGTGCAGTCACTACATAAAAATAATGCCTTGCAGGAAATCAAATTTAAATTGTCATACTCACAAGGCAAATACAGTGCAACGAGTGTAATTGCACATCAAACTGACGAAGAACAGGCATCAGCAAACTAGAAAAGCAGACAAAGAATGGCATAAACAGATGCTGAGGGCGCAGCACAGCAACAGGCAGCCTGGCTTGAGGATGCACATTTACGAGCACATCATTTATGTTTTTCATCATCAGATCTGCTCTGTTTTCAACAAAAGGAACACAGTAGACGCTGAAGGGTCAACCCGAAACAGCACATCAGCATCAAACATGATTTTGTGATGAGCAATCACACAATAACAGTCACCTTGCATTCTGGTACAACTCAGTGGAAGATTATAGGTTGAGCCAGCATGTTCTCATTAGTACAATGACTAAAG
The DNA here is from genome assembly GCA_019973975.1 of Trichonephila clavata. Lineage (NCBI taxonomy): Eukaryota > Metazoa > Arthropoda > Arachnida > Araneae > Nephilidae > Trichonephila > Trichonephila clavata. The sequence goes on along the minus strand of BMAO01007526.1, from coordinate 113,987 downwards.
TGTATCCTTATTGCAATGCTCTGATATTTAAGGCAGAAACAAAATGAATGTTTTGTACCACTGGAGAAATTAAACTGCCTCAACTTGGAGAACCACCAGAGCCATTAAAAACTTTGCTTGCTAGATATACTGCAGAATCAAAACATTTCCAATGTAACATCAGGAAATACAATTCATGCTTCCAAATTATATTGTTTGGAGAAATGTGCATTTGTGAACACACCTCTGATTTAACAGAAATATCCATAAGCATTGTAAAACTTACCCATTACCCTCGAGGAATCCAGAGTAGGGTCCTTTAAAGTTTATCTTTAAATAATTTGAGGTTCATCATAACAAAAATATGCAATAACTCAATTCAAATTACAAATGATATCAGTTAAGTAAAGTTTTGTGTATATATATCTATACGTTTTTTTTTATAGAAAATCATACCTCCAATGCAAATATTTAAACATACTGAAAACACGTGCTTTCTCTTTAACCGGACTGAGCCACAGCAACGCGTGGCAGGGTACAGCTAGTATATAAATATATATATTACATTACATGCTATATACCTATAATATAAGTTTTAATTAATGTTTCATTAGAGTTTTGAAAATAGTGAGGTTTTTAAATTGTTCTCCTTGCAATAGTTTAAAAGCAATAAATTTCAGAATATTTCAAGTACTGCATATAAATTAATTGGTCAGTAGTTGGCGATTGTGCCGAAACCATTTCAAATTATATTTTAAAATTTTTAAAATTGTATTTCCTATCACCTTTTTCCCAAAATATAATTTCACGGAACGCTATTTTGAACATTTGCATTTAGAAAATAAAAGGGTTTTTCTTTGAAATAGTTTATCACATTTTCATCTTTTGCTAAATTATTCAACAACTTCATTTTCAGAAATGGTTTAAGATGAAAATAGGTGGAAGGAAAGAAAATTTGAAACATGGAACCAAAGGTGAATGCAAATAAATATGTTTTTTTTTATAAAAGTGACTGAAAATCCCGTAACTGATTGTAATGCATCGAAGTTTCCTGCCCTAGTGCTTCTAAAAACTCCTCATGCAGAAGTATGATGCATACACAATTTCTCACGGCTTAAAATCCTCACGTTAGTATACTGTGGAAGTTCCCTAAAAGGATACTTCAAAGACGCCTTTCTCCTCACCTAGCTTCAACATTTCGAGGTGCATATCCAATAACCTTCATGTTGTTTTGAATTCCAAAAATAACAGACAGCCAATCAATGGTGTGTGTGGTTGCCATAAAGCAATGGGCTAACTTAATGTGACGTCATAGTCACATTATATTTACAATCACATTTTTGCAGTCAATCACTTCATATGCTTAGCTCTTGCTAACGTTTGCTTTTTATAGAAAATTCCTTTTAAAAAGTACTTATTAGCAAGCAATAATAACAACATAGGTAAACAAATACACGTAGTTTAAAAATCCAAGTATAATGTAAATTTTTTCTTAAATTTAAAAAAAAAAACTTTTGAAGAACCTAAATATTTGAACATACTTACCAAACTAGCAAACTTGAAGTTGTATCTAAATTTTACAAGTAAAGCAACAAGTATGCCTAATATCAATTTCGTCAGCAATGGTACTTTCGTAGCACATTTGTTAGCTTTTTAATTTCCCCCAAATTATTTGAATGGTGTTTTTGATACATACGAGTTATTATTCTAATTTAGCATGATCGGCAAATGTTATCAATATTCTTAATTTATTAGAAAAAAAGTGGTAAAGATCAAAGATATGAATATCATTTTAACATCTTAGCTTACACATTTTTGAAAAATCAAATTTATTTTTAATAAAAGAGCTAAGAACATTTTTTCGCCAAAAATAAAATATTTAAATTAATAAAAATAAAAATAAAAAAAATAATCAAAATTTTTACTTTAATTTTGAAATAGACTCACATTGCATATAAGAGCCAAATTTTGCAATATTTCATGTATAACGACCTTCCTTTGGATTAGCTGTTTCGCAAAAAGTAAATCCAGTAAAAATATCTATTTATTCATTTCTTAAAATAATGATAATAATAATAAAAACATTTATTTAAAAAAAATACTTCAAAATATTTTCTCTGATACATTTTGAAAATAGGTGCAGTACAATGCAAAACATTGCATGTATTGTACAGGAGAAAAAATCATAAAACTTTTTTTAAAAGATGTGGACGTTATTTAGATAATTTTTCTGAATATTAGGTTTTTATATTAAAGAAAAGGTAATTATTTTTATTTCAAGTTGGATACTTCACATTTTAAATTAAGTCATGTATTTGAATTATTAATTTTTGCTGAACAAGAGTTTCTCGTTATGTTTAACGACGTTAATTCTAGTGTTGATATTATCCAAAATATACTATAGTCACATTATTCTTTGATTATTAGCAACCTTTAAAAATATGTGTGGTATGGTGTTAAAGTGTGTTTTTATAATAAAATTTCAAACTTTTTGCCGATATAATATATATGTAAACATATTTTAACAGATAATTATTACTCTAATAATTACGTATAAATTTAAAAAGAATGCAACAGAGTTTCATAGAAATTGGATTATAGTAGAAATAAACATTTCTATAAATTTTGAATTTAATTTAAAGAATAATTGAATTTAAAAAATAAATAATCAGAAACGTTTACGACTTTAAGTATAAGGTGTCTGAAAAGTAGAGCTGCAGTTTAAAAAATGAATTACAAATAAACAAAGAAAAAAATTTGCTTAGAGTTTTTTAATTCCCATAAAAATATGTTTAATTTTTTGTTTAATAAAATTTAAACTAGATACTGCTACAACCACGCTTTCCAACATTTTCCTTTCAAAATGGCTTCGTAGCAAGTACAAGCGGAATTTGTGCAGCATAATATATCGAATTTGAATTTCAAACATATGTGCAACTTAAATTTAGGACTACGTTTAAGCGAAATACACCTTAAAGACCCACAATTTATAACTGGTATAAAAGGTTGATGATGATGTGTAGAGGCATTTCAAAAACAAAAGCTTACCAACCTTGCTGAAACTGAGATAACTTTACTCGTATTAACTTGAATAACAGTGCGCACATTGAAATCGTACAATAGAACATTGCCAAAAAAATTGGTATTTCCTTTATGATACATATAAAACAGTGTGAATAGCTTTTTTATTTATAATTAAAATTTGAAAAAGTAGAGATAATTTTCGGAAAATTCCTGTATATTTATTGCTTTTTCCACGCTTAAAATAAAAATATGGAGCAAATAATGCATGATGAAGCAATGAGCGGAATTTGAACTTCTAATACCTTATTGTTCATAGTTTGACTGAAAATACTTCATTTCTGTCCTTTGGATTCGGATCTAGAAATCACAACAGAACTTCTGATAGTGAGAGCAAAATATTTAAATATTAAATATCCAACTACAATTAAATTGTGAATTTTGACAAAAATTGACATATTTTTTTATAATTTTTTATAGGCTATATTATTAGCTTTATAAAAATTAATAATTATTATATTAATTATTATTTTCAGTTCACTAGACAAAAACTACAAGTGTTTTAGTAAAAGCAGATGCCATTACTTTAAGCAAGATGTCGTACTTTAAAACGCGTTTTACTCGAAATGTGTGTTTTTGAAACGGCTCAAACGCGGAAATGCTAAAAAACTTTTGAAAATAATTAGCTGAAATTTTTTTGTGTATGTTCTGTATAAGAGTATAAGTGTTTTATCCTTCAGGTTTATCAATCCCCGCTTTATTCCAAAATTTGCAGTTCCTTTATAATCACTGTTTTAAGCAATTTCATACAATTACTAAGATAAAGTGCTCTAGTTTTTGTAAAAATGAAAACATCTCTTATCCTGAAGGTCATTAAAAAAAGGAATAACATAGCAACACATCTGAATTGAAAAAATGAAAATTTGTTCATAAATTTCGGTACAGAATGGGGCACGTTTATGTTATTTTTTGTCAATTTTTACCTATTTTTTCCCCCTTTTAGTACTAATAATTTCTTTTCTCTTCTTAATTTTTGCATATTTTTCTTAAAATCTACAAAAAAAATCTACAAACAACAAAAAACAACTCATATCTTAATTTTAAAAAAAATAGTTGTCGTGAGTAGATGGATACCTTAAGCTAATAAATCCATCAGAACTCCAAATCACTTTCTTGTGAGAGTATTATGAAGCGCGGATACAAATATGGTCTTATCGCTTGACTATAACTACGTATTTCGAGATTCGTTGCCAAGAGCAGTAGCTGTTCCATGTCCAGCATAAATTAATCACAGTACAATATTTGGATAATTGCTAGAATTTGTAAAAAATCCCCTAATGGTTTTAGATACAATTTCTTGCACTTTATTATATTTATTTGAAATAAATAATTTTCCAAAAACAAGTAAATTCGAAAAAAAATTTAATTACAATATATCCCAATACAAATGATAACAATACTAGAAATATATTTTATAGGTACATTACATATTTTGTTTTTGTACGCTTATATTGCTTTGCAAACTTATCCTATAATTCAAATAGTTAAAATTTGTCATCTTTCAGACAAGGTAAAGGAGAAACAAACGTTTTTACAGACCTGCAACCGTTACGAGAAAATACGCACGCATGGGATCGGGTGAATTTCCCTGCTAATTCTAATTTCATTTAAAAATTCATATAAATTATTTAATGCAATCAAAAAAGCTAAAAATTGCATTTTACTTCCATTAAAAATATTTGAATATACAGTACACAATCTCGCTATGTTTAATAAACACATTACGAATTAAAAAAATGTTTTCATTTTAATTAAAAAAAATAGTATTTTTTTCTCATAAAGATTACAATAAAATAGACACAAATCTTTCAAAATACTATTTGGCAAATCCCAAATGATAAATTTACTCCCACATAAACCTTGTTTGTCTTGAACTGATACAAATCTTTTAACGGCTAATATATCATTTTTTTTTATTTTTAACTAATCATTTCATTTCTCATAGCTTTCTTAGTATCACAATATTATATTTTCTGTTCTTATAGTTTTGATAACACTTATTACGATAGAAACGAAACAGAATAGTTTTCTTCTTATATAATTAAAATGAGTCACACAGTAAGAACAAAAGATCATTTTTCGTTAAAAGTGAATCACCACGTTTGTTCTATGAAGTTCTGCATTTTAAATGTTTTCGGCTGTTCAAATTATTATTGTAATTACGAACCACTAATAAAATATGTAATGAAACTCTTGTTATGAATGTGTTTGATGCCCAAAAAACTAATAAACTACCATGATTTTCTAACTTTATCAAAATATAAACAGAAATACAGAGCGCAATAAATCATGAAACTTTAAAAGCCTTATTCACTCGAAAAATCTAAATATGTGCAGTTGTTTACATTCATAAATATTTCGGATCTAATTAAAAAAAAAACTGGGGCTGATAGAACATTTTCAATTTCAAACTTTTGTGAAACATTATTAAAAAAAGACGGTCTTTAAACGCCATATAGTGCCTTTTAAAAATTAATATTAAAACATTCGAAATTCAGATCTCACCAGTGTGATCATGGGCCTCAAAGCAGGAAAGAGACATCACTTATATGATACTGTGGGCCCTGGAGCAAGAAACGCTTGATCACGTATGTGTGATCATGTTCCTGAAAGGGCTAAAATAATCTTGTAAGTAGTACACTCATGTCCATAAATTAAGGATAATTCAGAATCACACAGAAATTGAACTCTAAAATAAAAATTTCACCTGTAGAATTATCGCACATATCTTGAAGAAGAATAAGCAAATTACAGGAAACCACCAGATGGAGCGGATAGTACGTCAAAATGACGATAGTGTAAGAGAGGGGTATATCAGAAATGGTGGCAAAGAAGTAAAATTGTTCACAAGCACTTTAAAAGCCTTTCAGTACAATAACCGCATAGTTATGGCACAAAGGAAGCATTTGGATGATTTTTTACGTGGTAGAATTATTGGACGACTGGAGTGTGGACGTACCCAGCTGGAAGTATCCGATGAACTTGGAATCGCCCAGAGTGTCATCTCCAGGCTTTGGGATCGATTCCAAGATGATGGTAATGTAAATAGATGTTACAGCTCAGGTCGCCCCGCGAGTTACAATTCCGAATGAGGACCGATATTTGGCAGTTACTGCCAAAAGAAACAGACGGAGCACATCATCAGACCTATCTCGTCAGCCCTCTTCAGCTACCGGTACGACCGTTTCAAGGCAGACCGTGTACAGACGCTTTGGGCACATTGGTCTATATTCTCGTAATCCTGTCAGATGTGTTGCCCTTATAGCAACACACTGTCGCCTGCGATTAACCTAGAGTAGAGAGCATGCATTGTGGACACCGCAACAGTGGTCTTGTGTGATGTTTTCCGACGAGTCCAGGTTTAGTTTGCAGTCTGATTCTCGCCGGACTTTCATATGGAGAGCACCAGGTAACCGTTACCATCAAGAGAACACCATTGAACGGCACCGTTAGGGTGGTGCAGGATGACTTGTTTGTGGAGGAATTATTCTTGGTTCTAGATCTGACCTGTATGTTCAGAGTGTAACGATGACAGGCCACATCTATCAGGATGTCATTCTGGAATAACATGTACGTTTGTTTCGGGGCGCCATGGGTGCTGAATTTCTGTTTATGGAAAATATTCTGTTTATATATCTGCTGATATTCTGTTTATATTTCTCGTCCTTACCGTGCAAACATTGTAAACGAATGCCTTCAATCAGAGGATATCACTCGTATGGATTGGCCAGCATACTCACCGGACTTGAATCCAATAGAGCATATTCTTCGCCGACAAATTGCAGCCCGTCAACCCCCTTCCACCTGTTTACCGGAACTTTGGAGGGCATTGCTTGATGAGTGGTGTAATATTCCCCAAGATCAGATTGATAATTTGATACTTAGCATGTGTAGGCGTTGTAAGGCCTCTATTGCATCGTCCGGGAGACATACTCCGTATTTACCATCATACTATGCATGTTATACTGTTTTTTTGAAATAGGTTCTTTTTTAAAATTTGCTCCAGGGAATAAAAATCGCAATTTTTGTTACTTATGTCAAACATATAGCATCTTTTTTTGCTCTTTACCTATTGTTTAATAAATAGACTTTACAAATAAGACCAATTTGTTTTGCTTCTGTCTCTTTTTATGCCTGAACTTCATTATTCTTAATGTAGGGACATGAGTGTAGATATAAAGAAAAGAATTTATATGTACTGTACTAGAATAAAATAAACATATTATAAGAAGAAACTCCAATACTTCTTTTAAAGAACACACAAGAATCTCCCCCAACCTACACAATTTCAAACCTGCTAAAAGATGTTAACATCAATTTACTATCACAACTATGAACAGAACTTTGAAATTATCTTTAAAACAAATCGATGATTAATATTACTTCACTGAAATTTTCAATAAATCTGACACAACCATAAAAGTTTTCTCTCAGTAATATGCTGCATCGAAACTAAAAACATATTTAAGATAGTACTAATCTTTCTCCTTTAAATGCGGAATATAATCGAAGCAATTAGAGTTTAAAGTGTGAGCAATTACTTCAAGAATATGAAAAGTTCAGTTTAACAGATAGAAATTTGAAAGGAATATTACTGCATCTCTAATGCTATATGCTAATTAAGTGGAATCGATTATTTTTATTTAAAACTATCTCTTCCAATTAACAGAAATTCTGATGTATTATCATTACGATTTTGAAAGAGTGTTTTAAACTTTCTAAGCTTTTAATTTTCAATCGTGTGCACTCTCAACGCAAACACGAATTCAACCAGAATCGTCTAATTAGGCGATTAGAGAAAGGAATGATTTATACAACTGCTTCACGTCTTTTTGAAAAATGTATACCTTTCAAGATTTTGATAAAGATTGCTTCCCAAAAAAGAAAAAATCTCGATAAGGGAACATTTGAAAGGACTTCTCTACGAATAGGGCATTGATTCAAACGCTTACAATATATGTTAGTTAATTTAATTAATTGATTTGCAAAATTTAACTTTAGACGCTACATTACATACATTGCATTGTTCGTCCCATAAATGTAAATGAAAACTAATTATATATATATATATATATACGGAAGATTCTGTAACCCCAAAACGAAGAAAAACACACAAACCAATATTATTTAATCACAAACTCAATTTATCTAAAGGAAACTTATTTTGTTTTCTAAACTTGTCGTTGACTTAGTATGGTAAAGTAGGTTTAAGCTTGCTTTATGGAAACCCGACCTTCTCTTTCAGCAGAATATTTATACATAAAAGGGCAGGTAAAAATTGTTTCGAATTAAATCATTATTTAAAAGGTAAATGCTTAAAATTTGCCAATAGTGTAAAAAAGAATATCCTACTAAGATTGTATAATAACAGAAATTACAAGAATTTGAGGTATTGTTCAATTAAGATTGAAAGTTCCGAAAAGTCATTGGACTAAAATGGAGAATTATTATAATTTCTGAAACTGTCCCTGATTTAGGACAGTGAAATAGGATTTAGCAATACTTTATGGATCTACCTTATCAATTCAGCTGAAATTTCCAACACAATAGAAAAACAGAACCTTTTGAAAATTAGGCCTATATTTATTTACATATGAGAGGAACTCAAAACTGTAAAAATGAAGTAAACGTATGAATAATAGGAATAAAATAATAGATTTCTCGTACATATAAATATTAAAAGAAAATTTTAAAAATAATTAACAAGAGAAACAAAGATAAAAACTTACATATATTTATGCTGACCATTACGTTTTTTAAGGCCACAAAGTACCCTTTTTCAAAAAAAATTTTGGAGATAATAACAGTAAAACTAATTTATGTTTTATATACAGATTATAATATTAAGTTTATTCTGAAAGCAAAAATAAAGTTTGATCAGCCATTGTCTTACAATTTTAAGAAATTAAGAATTTTTGATTTTTTAAAACTCTTATAAAATGCTTATTTTTGAATTTTTTTTTTAGTCATTATAAGTTATTTATTTTTCTTATATTATTGCAAACAAAATTAGCTTGAATGTGAAAATATATTATTTTATTGATTTATAATAATTATTTTTATAGAAAAATCTGGAAAAAGCACGAGCATTTTTAAAATAGTATCTCTTAAGCATTTTTTTAAGAAAAATAGGGATACGAACCCTAAATCCATACTAAATTTCATAGAATATACGTTTGGTAGTATATAGAACAAAATTCAAGGCTTTATGATGAACAGAAGAAAACTCTAGGGATTAGAAAACACTTATACCTTCAAAATTGAAGGTATAAGGGTTTAAATTTGTAACGCATAAAACAAAAGCTTATAATGCCCGTAAAGCTCTAATTATTTTCCAATGTATGTTCTACGTTAAAACATTCTGTTGATTTAATATGACTGAATTTTTTTTTCGAGAAAATTTTTTGCATAATATTGATAGCATTTGTAACGACACAGCTTATTGTGCTCACTCTTAATCTACTGTTTTCACAGAAGTTTTGAAAGACAAAACATTTATGTATAAGATAATAACGATACTAATTTAAACAAAAAAAGCCAGGTTTCTTCATAAAATTTAATTTTTTATTAATTTTAAATCTAGCATTTTAGGGAGTTTTTCTATTCTTGTGCGACTTTATAATACTAAAATATAGTACTATAATATGTTAGCATAATGTTGTTTTTTTGGTACATCAGGGAATGTTCAACTTTATCTGCAATACTTGAATGCAAAATACTTGTATTCAGACATCTAATTGCAGTATCAGAGGAGGACTGATTTTTAGATACATCATTTTCAGTACTATTACATCTCTTCAAAATATTGTTTCTCACAGCATCCTGAAAATGATTTGGCAGAGGCATTTTCTTAACAGGAAAAATTAACGATAAAGTTTCTAAGTTATATAAACTATTTTTTAAAGCAAAAATTTAGCTTGAAATTAAATTTAGTTAATTATAATAATTCAAAAAACTGAAAACATAATCAAGCACAAATGATTTTAGGAATGAAAATTTGAATTAATAAATATTTCAGACTAAAGAGTTGAGTGTGCTAAAAATTATGTTTAATTAATTCACAATTTAAGAGTGGAAAAATGCTTTAAAGTGAAACCGAAATTAAAACCCAAACTGAGAAAACTTGAAATACTTTAAAAAGTGATTTATTAACTGATCTGAAATTTGGTGGCAATCCTTTCAATAATATGAGCCACAAGAAAAAGCAAAAATAAATCGGTAATTATGAAATTTGTATGGTACTGTGTATTCTTAGACGACGCGTCCAAATCGGAAATCGCGCGCCTAGTGACGTGTTCAGTTTTGATTCATAGAAACAAAAAGCAAAGGAGCCACCTAGATAGTTTTTTTATTTAAATTAAACGTAAAGTATCTTTATAATAAAAACTAAAACAGAGTGGCTAAAATAATTTTGAAATATATTTAAAAATGAATTTAATTGGATTGTTGTAATCCGGGTAATATTGACAGAATTTTTTTTATAATTATCATGTTTTATTCATGTTCAGTAACTACATCATTGTTTCTTTTTATAAACTTTAAGATAATATTTCTAATTATAGATATGTGTAGGTTACTATACCAGATTAACATTTTTATTATGTTAAAATCAATATAGTCTTTTTTTTAAAAAAATATTACTGTTAGCAAATTATTCTTTCCAAAATCTTTGTTGACTCAATATTGTAATTTGTTTTTATTAATTTGAAATATCGTGGACAATAATTAATAATAGAAACATAATATGTTGTATTACTAAACAAATAAGTCATCTATGTATCTAAATAAGTAACAAAAGTTGTAATTAATTTTTCATGTTCATAATAGTGCAAATAAATATTAGCTAAATATTTACTTGCAGGGTCACCTTGTGAAAGTCCTTTAATTTGATGGTAATAAGAGTTATTATGAAAAATATAAGTTCCACTTAATACTAATCAAATAACAGTAAGATATTTGTCAAATTTTATTAATTTATTTAAAAAATATTGATTCTAAGCTGTTTTGAGAATCTTAGTCATATCTCCAATATCAGTGTAGTTAAATAGATCTTCAAAATGAATGAGAGATAATATTTTTTAGAAATCGTATGAATGTAGATGATATTTCTTACTTGGATATACTGAGTAATATATATTTATTGTTTATAATTATAATAGAACTATACTATAATATTGTCTAATGTGTATTGGATAATATTTTGTAGCTTCTCGACCGGAGGTGTAATCTATAGTCTTTAGTTATATTTCTAATTTTACCGTATAATCCAGCTGATAACACACACTTTTAACACAAAAAATAAGATCATAAATTACGGATGCGCGTTATCACGAGTATAAAAATGATAGCTTTCAAAACAAAAAGAGATAAGCATCAAAAAAAATTTAGACTTCTATATATATCGAAATATTGTTTACTTAAAAAATGCCACTCTTTATGAACATAAACAGTTGTAGTTCTAGAAATATACTACTTTTTTCCGAAAATCCTGGCATAATTTCTTGAATAAAAGATTTCAAAACATAAGAATATTTCTTACGTACATTTTAGATTTCTCCATAAAAAAGGGGGTGCGCGTAATATGGCGAATGAACCTAAAATTTTTTAAAAATACAGCTAGGAAGTAAAGGTGCGCGTCATACGCTGGATTTTACGGTAATATGATTTTTTATAAAATTTGGGTATTAGGAAAATATGTAGGAATTTAATATCTGCAATACGCAAATGTATTATTTTTTTATATATAAAACTGAGATACGATTTTTGTATAATTTCTGTATTTCTGGTATTAATTTTTTTTAAAGCAGTGTTATTTTGAAAGTGTTTGTTTAGCATCTAAATATAGAGACACTTTTAAATAATTGCATAATTACTTGGAACGTTATCCACATAAACTATAACTAAATTATTTTGTAGGTCTGCAACATAATATTTAATATCACTGTATGTGATATAATTAATGTTCAGGAAATGGCTTAAAACTTTTCCTTTAAATTCATTGAAAGCTACAATAGGGAAACCATATTTAAAAGCCAATTTTGTAATGAAGCTACTGAAATATTTAAAAAATTCTGTTTTTATAGCATTTCTATTATTAGATATATTTAATCTATAACTGGTACCTTTACTGCTTTTCTTAGAGCATTATTTTTTTCTATATTTAAATTACGTGTTATTACGTGTTTATGATGATCGTTTATAAAATCAGAAAAATATTTAGAATTGCATACTGTGTTACTATTATTTTGTAATTGTTCATATTATTGTAATTAAAAATATATCGAATGATTTTTTTATTATATTTGAAATCCTTTTTAATGCGAATATTATTGATTGGTAAGTAATGAACATATTTATTGAATGTATTTTAGTTTAATTAATGTTATTATTTATTATTTGTTCTTGAATAGTATAGTACAAATCTCTGTGAAACATTTTACTATGTCATTATCTACATTTTAAAATTTATATATATATATATATATATATATATATATACATTTCTCTTTTTTGGTTTGTCATGGTTCCATGTTCTTGGTTCTTCTGGTCTGATCTTAGGATTCTTGGGATTTATTAGTCTTCTTTTGAATTATTTACTGCTATATATAGTATAATAAAATAAATAATAAGACAAAATTACACAACTCGCAAATATAAAAGATAGAAACCGGATTCTAAGAAACATAATAGAAAATAAATGGTGGAAAGGAATATTGTACTAGATTAGAATATATATATATATAGTAAAAGCCAGAGATGGGGAGATAATACAGATTTTTATACCATAGAGATAATTCTAATTAATTTACACCTAATTTTAAATAGTTAATTTGCGGAAGTTGATTTAAATCACACCTTTGAAGGTGCTGCGTATATTTAAACTTATAGTCTAAATTGAATTAGAAGACAAAGACCTTGCGTCTGTCCGATGTGCTTTCTGTTTATAGTCAGAATGCCCTGTGCGAATGTGAAAAGTTTCTGTTGGAGTAAGAAAGCACGAAAAAATATTCCACACTCAATCACAGTTAAGTTATAGGAGTGTAGCAAAAATATATACAGCTAGTTTTCAAATCAATGTGGACACTCAAAAGAGATTTAAAGTTTAATACTGAAGACAAAAAATACATATTATATTGAACTAATTGACACGCAATACTATAACTGAATAGACGATTAAATAGGATAGAAAAACAGGTATATTATCTTTCAAACAGCAGGTAATAAACTAAACAAAATGTCATTTGAAACATGACGCATCTCAACTACCTTCAAATAATGCGTAAAGGATCAGATATTTGAAGCGATTCTTGCAGCAGTGTCTTGATTTTTTCGTTACAATCTACTACATACACATTTTAAATTCATCACCCTGTATACAAATCTACAAATAGATCTCTGACGATTTAATTCCCTTTTTTGTATAAAGGAAACTACACTGAAAACACAAGTAATGATTCAACAAAGCGATGTGTAGTATTGTAGTTTCATAGACAGCTTCTTGGTCGAGAATGAATGCTCAAGAAAAACTTCAGCTCAAGTAGTTCTAAAAATAATGACGTCAAAGACTTTCTTGAACACGAACTTTTGGATGCAATATCTCACGGGGATAAAGAATAAAAAAAATGTGAGCAACAGCTTCTTTTAGGTGTCAGATAAACTGTCTTATCTTGCGGAAAAAACCATGTTTATTCTACGAGAGATGGTGATATAAGTATGCCATTAACCGAAGCAAGACAGATCCGTTGGTGCGTCTTGCTTATGCTCGCCACATCGATAAAGCACTTTGGCCTTTCTATCCTTTCTGTAGAGGTGTTGAGCGGAGAATGTGTAGCTTTTTCGAACGTCCCGTTTAAAGATTTTGATAGTTACCTTTCCTAAAATGCTGTTGTTTTCTAAAGGATAGAAGTTGTGAATACTTGCAAGACACTTTTTGAATTTCTGAAGTATTTCAAGGTTTATTTTAAGTTTTAATGCTCAAATATCACAAGCATTTGAAATGCCACTCCATTTAATGTAATTTAAAACATTAAAAATGTTTTTTTACTGGTTTTGAAATTAAAATTTAAAAGAATATATTTAATTAGATTTTACCATGTTTTACGTTTATTGTAAGTTAAATAAGCTTCTCTAAAGCAATTTCAATGTCTCCTTGGAAAAAAAACTATTCATTTCAATTGAAAAAGATCCAATTTACTAATTGTTGATGACTGGGAAGACAGAAACAAAACGCAATAATTAAAAATTCTTTATTATTACAATTATTTTAAAAACTTTCTGTGTATGTTACAATGCATTTCCAATCTACTGGAAATAAATCTTCGTAATCTCTCTAGGTTTTATAAGAATTCACTTCGGCCATGGTATCCCAGTGGTCAAGGTATCAGATCGAGGCTGACATGTCATGAGTTTAAACCCGGTGCCACCAAAGACCCGCCGTGTAGGGGCGCGATGCACGTTAAATCCGTTGAGAGCTCAAGTGAGTGAGGGAATATTAACATCGCACTGATTAGCAACACGAGGGCTTTTGGCGACGGTCCGCGTCATTTTGAACCATGGTCAAGTGACGCGGACGACACCTGAGCTGGCACCCCATCTCCTAAATACCACACCACACCAACGGGAGGACGTTTGAGCTATCGACAGATTTAACGTGCATCGCTCTCCTACAAGGCGGATCTTTAGTGGTACTAGGATCGAACTCATGACACGCTAGCCACGATCCGATGCCTAGACCACTCGGCCACCGTTGAGAGCTCAAATGTCCTCACGTTGGTATGGTGTGGTAGTTAGAAGAGGGGGGCTAGCTTAGGTGTCGTGCTCGTCACTTTACCATGGTTCCAAATTACTAGGTATGTTGTCAAAAGCCCTCGAGTATATATATATGTAGCTGAACAAAGCGACGTTAATATTCACTCACTCAAACCCGGATTCATTTCGCGATGCTGCTTTGTGACCGTGTTTAGATTTTAACTTAATACGAGTCTCTGTCGCTTTACTTACTCATCATGTTAGCTGAGATGAAAGTCATGCTCATTATCTAGGTAGTCGTAAGGGGGAGGAAGGGTCTGAAAACAGTATTGATTCAGACGCCATTAATTCAGACACAAAAATTATGACCAATTAATATTCACAATGATTACCTTTTTTTAAATTTAAGCTTAAGAACAGTGTTCCTCAATGTATGGGGCACTTCCTCCTAGCTGGGCATCATACCCTATGGGGGGGGCGGTTATATAGAAAAATCAAAAACAAAAGATTTAAAACAAATATTAATTTACTGAAAGGAAGCAAATTAAAATACATTTTGACATGATAAAAATTAAAAATACGCATTTATACTAACTAAACATACTTATAAATGTATCAGTAGTGTACAATGTTTTTGTGATAATTACTTTATCAATACATTAAAAGCAAGTTTAATCATGAGTAATAATATATTTGGTTGTATACAAAATTGAATACTTATCTTGATAATTTTTATAGTTTATAATTAAATTCGTAGAGTGGCCTTAAAATCAAAGTACATTTTTTATTGCATTCAATGCATTGTAATGATTGCATGATGGAAATTACATTTGAAAATGGGGTCACAGACGTTGAAAGTTTGAGAATCACTGCTCTAGAACTAAGTACGAGATATGTACGCTAGACAATAATTAATACGTGATAATGAGTTCTTATCTGAAGTGGGATCTAACCTCTGAACTCGCAAAGGGAATTATTCTAGTAGATTCCTATACTGATTATAATTCAAGAATAAGTGTGACTGCCCTCACAGCAATATTCTCATGGCTACATTGTCCGTATCATTGCATTCTATGTTTCACTGACTATTTTTATTCTATTTAGAGAATTTTGTTTGCTTAATGGAGTTTTTCTTTCCCAAAGTGCCAATTTGGCTGGAAGTGAAAGAACTGACTTAAATAATAGAGAAAGTAGACGGCGCAGGCAGCCATTTTTACATATAATAGATCCCATTTGTTTTCGTTCATTTGAAAAATTCACCTGAGTGTGTTTCAGGCAATTCTGAACTAGCCGTAACTGCTACTTTTTTGGGCGAGATTTAATCTTTATGACTTAAACAGTATTGTTAAACGTATATCAAATCTTAATAACTAAATGATCAATGACCTGATATTTCTTTAATAAAGGACAAAAAACTTTTATGCCTGAGTTGCATCAATTAATCCATAATCCTATCAAAATGTGATCCTATACTTTCAATGTCTTTGAGAACGACAAATCAGAAATTAAATAATTAACGTGATTATAAAAAATCGAAAAAAAAATATTAGAGTAATACATTTAAAATATAAATGTATATACATTGGGTTTTTTTTCATGTTTTATGGGGAAAAAATGCTTGTAAGTTTTGAATAATGAAATATATTTCATTTTACTATTCATTACATGATAAAGAAAATGATGCAATTAATGTACAATGGTACGGCTTAATTGCTCAGCCACATATAAAAAATCAGAAATATAATTTATTTTGGTGATTTTTTTTCTTTCGTATTCTATGAAATAAATATTTATTTTTAACATATACTTACTGTCCACATCGTAAAATTACTTAATGATGGCAGACTCTATTTATTATTTTATAAACAAAACAATTAATATTCATAGAAATATGCTTCTCAATCAAAGTTTTCGGTTGAAATAGGAGACAAATAAGTCAACAAAAAAAAGGAGGGATCAAAGTCCATAATAAAACTATATTCCCCAATTAGTGCCCAATTATTCTATTCTAGTTTATGATGTTTTTAAAAGTCTTTCATAAATTAATTAGATATTGTTCTATTCGATCTTTCATTGTGATTGTACATATCTTTTATTTCATTTAAACTCTTCAGATACAATCATATTTCAATGAGACTGATATTTTTAATTGAGAATTTCATACATTGCTTTATATTGAAGAATTCTGTTATTCATTTACTATTTTACTAAAGTAAAATTAGCTTAGCTAAATAGAATTGATTTGAGAATTATTATTTTTAGTAAGCATTTTTAAAGTGAAATATAGTAAACAAATAAATTCCCAATTTGCTATAATTATTTATTACGTATGATAATTTTCATAATGTATTTTGCAGAAATTAGATATCTATTCATGCTTTGTTGTTATAATATTAACTTGTTGAATATTCTTTTTTTATATTTGACTTACCGGGGTGATATGTGGAGATATTAATACATATCTTTGTTTATGGAGTTTTGATATAATCCGAAATATTAAAATTTCATTCTGACTTTTAATTTAACATATTTATTTGTACAACAATCGAAGAGTAATTGTGTCTGTGTGCAAGTTTTATTAGAATTTTAAATGCATTTATATTTATACTTAGAAATAATAATTTATTCATCGAATTATATATATATATATATATTCAGCCAAAACAAATGTTGCTATTGTATTATGGTTTTATTATTTGATAGTTATTTTATTACCTTAAACTTTGATTCATCATACAGACAAACAGAAAATTTGTTCCACTTGTCTATCTGTTCCCCTTCATCCACAAACAAACTGTGATAATGGAAAATTCTCAATTTAAAGGCAAGGTTTTTAAAAAATGCAATTAAATATGAGTTTATTTATTTTGCTCGTTTTCCTTATGTTACGTTTATAACAAGATTTTTTTTTGGTTTTAGTATCAGTTTTCAATATTTTAGACAGTATGTTTTATTAACTTTAAGATTTAAAAAAAAAAACATAAATTATCATTTTATTTTGAGTTACTTCAGTTGGTTCCTTTTCCTAAATTATGTTTTTTCTATATTAAGTTTTTTCAAGAAATTTATATTCCGTTCAAGAAAATATGTATGGAAAAGAGCAAGCAGTTGATGAGAAGCTTATTTCCTGTTTTTAGTATTTAACTGAATTCTAGCGAGAAATTGGAAGCAAAAATATTGAATTGCACTGTTTTAAGAACAAATAAAGCATCGATCATCAATGAATCTGACATGCATTGGACGTGAAACGAACCAGTATCTGTTCTAATGTTGTGACATAAGTAATCACAGCAAATATTTAAAAAAAACCGTTTTATTCAACTTAAATCCTGATATCTCAATGGTGAATGTGCAATAAGGGTTGAATCAATCCAAAATATTACATAAACTTTTTTTTATGAATGTGTAGTTTTGAACCACATCATATCAATTAAAATCAGACTTAATGTTGCCATTTCTCTAGCTGAAAGAATTAAGAAAATACTAATTTTACAGAAGAAGCTAATTTAATCGTTGTTGTTGATGATGATGCCGTATCCTTGTTGGGATCACAAATCCGAGAGTACCATGGGCCCATATGAATGATCAGGCAATATGTTCAATATTATGCACATAGAACAATGCTTCTCAAACTTTCAACATTTGCGACCAAGTTTTTTATCCTAATTTTCATTGTGCCAATATATATGTATTGAACTCAAAAACATACTTGGATGTAAAGCTACAATACAGCTTAAATTATAAACCGAGCAAATTATTCAGATAAGTATTAAATTTTGTATATAATTTTGTATATGTGACAAACTTTTGGGAGTCACTAGCAATTATTCAACTTGTTCTTTATTTAGTATTGATAAATCGATCACCAAATGTGTGTGTATTCAGCAGTATAATGATACATTTATAAGTATATTATATCAATGCAGATATGTATTTCGAATTTTTATTAAGTCAGAATGATTTTTATTTGCTTTCGTTAAGTAATATAATAACTTTAATACTTAAATTATCTTTTATTTTCGACTTTTCTATATTTCCACGCCTCCCGCATAGGTGTATCAAGCCCCCCCCAGGGGGAGTGACCCACAGTTTGAGAATTACTCACATAGAGGTTTGTTGGCGAAATCATGACACCCCCCCCCTATTTCATGTATGGGAACAAGAACAACTGGACAGTCAAAAATATGAGCAAGTGTCTAAACAATTATCATAATTCCCATAAGTTCTATTATCATCCTTATCAAACATCTTTCCTGTATGATTACCTGTTCTTAGCCTAGAAATAGACTTTGTTATAAGACGGTCTCCCCTTATATTACAGATCTGATGCTTTACATGTATTGACTTATCTCTCAATTTGAAATTCATGACAGCATTTGCCTCTAATAAAGTAACATTGACAAAGTTGTCATTATTAACCCCTTAACGGTAGCACACTTTTCAAGAAAAAGTTTTCTTAATTCTTTGACTGTTTTTTTATTCACGAAAATTTAACCAAACTAAGTTTATGTTCAAAATATGTATTTATTTTGAAATTTTGGGTAAATGTGTGATAGCGGTTGGTTCCTACTTACATCTGAACCGTCTTGTCTACCTGTAATCCTGGCTAGATGTGCGGGAGAAACAGAATAATCCACAGACATGATTTCAATCTAATCAATTTATTAAATCCAATTATCAAACAGACACAATACATTTCTAATTAAGGTAGATGAAATATAGTAGAGCGCGAAGGTTAGGTTCTATAACACGGGGATACTACTACAGACTCTCAACTGAATCTAAGACAGCTTAATATGCTCAAATATAACTACGTCGCACACTAATAAACTAGCTTCTACTTAATCAAACTCACAGTACCTGAACTTTTTATGCACCGGATCTTACACTGAAAACTTGCAGGAGATCTCTTCTGCTTGATCAATGTCGTTGGCTCCACGCTTTGTAATCTTTAACTAATCCAACTCCTTTTCAATCTTCAACTAACAATTAACTCGCAAGCTTTATGTTAACTCCTACTTGCCAACTCCGACGAACCAACTTCAACGTGTCAACTCACGAACTCGCGAAATCAGAATTTATATAACATACTTTATTTATATAATCACGTTTCCTTACTCGATGAAAGTTGATTGAAATAAATATTTTCCTTAAAGAGATATGAAGGGATTAGTAGAACCGCGTATAGATCCTGCACAAAGTAAGTTTCCTGATGCAAATCATAATTAAATCACTTTAATTATTTTTTTTTTGAAAGTCTCGCAATTTTATAACTTTTGAGTTACATGTGGATCTTTAGAAGAAAAAGATAAATTTTAAACGACCTTTCGTGTATAAAAAGAGAAATGCGTTGAAAAATTAGTGGATAATATGTTAAAATTTAACTTAGGTTTACCGAAACCCAACGTTTGATACAAATAAAAGACACTTATTAACATTATTTAAATGTGAATAGTAACAATTTACCCTTTAAAATGCAAAAACTGTGTAGAAGCAATTAATGTTTAAGACAAGATAAACTCTTCTATCTGTATGAAATGTTTGATGTTTAGAGGTTTTGAAAGAAAGAAGAAAAAAATTGGCTCGATATATCGTCTAACACATTACATACTAATCAATGAATATAGAGGAACCGTTTAATTATAACTCTAAATTATCATCACCAATTAACTCGAGTTCGGATGAATTATCGTTATGAGTTTTCAAAGTATGCCATCAACTCTCCGGGCATTTAAATATCCATTGTGTTTGGTCTCAATACAAATTTCGTATCGAATAAATCCGATTTATTAAGTTGTTAAAGAAATGAATGGTTTATGCAATTGCTTTCATGTCTTCCGAAAAATTATATGCTTCTAAAATTTCTATGTTGGTTGTCTTGCAACAAAAGAAGAGTAATTACAGAAATGGTTAAAGGTGTTTTCACAAGGAAGATTTTTCCAGTTCTGTTACTTCGATTTAAAAGTTCTCAACAAATATTGATTACGTAATTGCTCTGCATGAACATTTAACTGATTTTCTTGATATCTTCTCATAAAGTTTTTCTGAAAAGCACTTTAGAATATACATCTCGAAATATGACTTGATACATAATGGGTCGGATTAAAATTTAATTTGCATTGATAGTTTAGAACCAAATAACATTTAATCTTCTGTGCGGTACTGCTAATTGTTCTTTTGTATTTGGCTAGAAATATACAAGTAACATAATGCTATGCTCATAAAGTAAGTTTTATCTTCTAGTTTTATTGCATCGATTTTAACTCTATACTAGTAAGTACTCGTATTGTATTGAACTTCATCGTGTTAAATTAATAGTAATGCGCAATTTATTTAGTAACTAGCTTTTACCCGCGGCTCCGCTCGCGTTGATGTCTTTAAATAACCGTCAAAGTCGTAATCATTATCATTAGAAAGTAAATAATATAATATGGTAACTTTTTATTGCTTGACTGGAACCAATAAAATTTAAAAATTCTAAAATTGAGCTTAGTTTAAAAAAACTGAAAACGTAATTTACTATAATAATTAACAACAAATATTCAATAACGTAAACTATTAATATTTTTAAAAATCGAAAGAGTATCTACGTTTATTATATAATTTTTCTTTAAAAGGACTCAAAACAGAATATTATTCTAAGATGCTACTGTATACCAAATTACATGTTCTTCCGTCA